>JXCR01135049.1:0-19329 GCA_002079205.1 Phalaenopsis hybrid cultivar
TTATATTATAATTTATAAAATTTAATTCTTTAAAATATCATAATTTTTTATATATAATTATTTTAAATTATTTTATATTTCGAACAATAGCGATTCAAATATGAACGAACGCATCACTGTTTGTGTTTGGTTCGTTTAACTAATCAAAAGGAAAAAATATGTTCACGTTCGTTTCGTTCACTTATCAAAGAAATCGAACAAAAACTCATTGACGAACCGATCATGAACTGTTCGCAAACAATGAGCTTTTTTGACAGCCCTGTTAAGAACACAACAATGTGAAAGAAACCCCCAATAATTGAATTTCTAGCACCAAGAATTGAAGCGAGAAGTTCCAAACAAATTCAATAAATTCAAATTAATTATAGAGAATAGCCCCTGTATAAGCTATAATCATCATTACGAATCATTAACTTAATGTTAATCATTAAAAATAAATTAAGAAAAAAACATTAGAATCCTTGGAGATAAAAACGAATGTGATGCGTCAATCTACTTGGGGCCCATTTGACATTGCTTTATTTTCTTTTTTTTCAATTTGTATTTTTATTTTTAAAAATATATTTGGATATTATACATTTTATGTATTTTTATTTTTTTTAATTTTAAAACCAAGTTATATTATTCATAAAACACTCATAACAATTATTAAATATTTTAAATGCTTTTAAATAACTATTATGCTCAAATATAATTTATTTTAAATTAGAACATAAATATTAAAAAAATAAATAAAATACCTAGAAAGAGAGCTTTTTTTTGTTTTTTTCCTAACCTAGAGAGAGAGTGAAATGACCAAGAGTGATACCGCACGTGCGGCACGGGAGGTTCACACGGGGAATGCCACAGGGCCGCTGGGCGTGAGTACCCATAACTCCAGTCAACCTGCTCCAGCGTCAGAAAAGATTTATGGCGCGGAGCACGACACTATTAAAAGGCAGCCGGTTTTCCGTAGGCTAAGTNGTTATACTATGGAAACCCAACTAATGGCTGGTAAATGTAAGTTTTAATGACAGCCACATTTGGGCCAAGTAAATTATTTGTGGCTAAATTGTCACTGTAGGAATTTTGTTTATTACTGACGGTAAAAAACTGTAGCTAAATTAATTACCTACTGTCAGTCAACGATTTATTTGATGTAGCAAAAACACTTGTTAGCAATATAATTACCTACTAATTTACTGAAGATTCTTTTAACATCGACAGTTATCTGATGAATAGTAACTATCGTTGTTGGTTCAAACCAAANTGTTTATGACTGACGGTAAAAAACTGTAGTTAAATTAATTATTTACAGTCACTCAACAGTTTATTTGATGTAGCAAAAACACTTGTTAGCAATATAATTACCTACTGATTTACTGAAGATTCTTTTAACATCGACAGTTATCTGATGAATAGTAACTATCGTTGTTGGTTCAAACCAAACTTTGTTTAAGCGTCGGTAATATAAACAATGTATATGTTCGTTGTAAATGTGTTGCACATCTGCCGGAAAAGTGTCGCGCTTTCATCGGTAAAGTGTAGCATAGCCGTTGATAATTACCAACAGTTATACCGGTCGAAAAAGTGCATTACTTTATGAAAACATCTCTTGTTTGATAGTCCATTGAATAATCGTTGGAACATAATTAGACATTCGTAAAAGCGTTGGCAAGCTGCTGCAAACCTGCAACATCAGAAAAAAAAAACCCCACAGGTCTTATTCAGAAGAATTATGAGATGTGCGCGAACCACCATGCAACTGCTGGGATCAGCTCTCCTTGAGCCTTTGGTAGACTTCATAAGAAAATATGATTTTTGAAATTTAGATACTAAATAAACTTTAATAGTTATTTTAATTTTATACTAATTAATCCAGTGAATTACCCGTATCTCTTGGGATTTGTTGTCTACCTAGAACTGATCTGACTGTTGTTGACCTCAATTTACGAGGCCTTCATTTCCCCTTCCAAAGAGCATCAGATTTAGTCCTACGATCTTCTTATTTGACTCTCCTAGAGGACTAGTACTGGGACCACTACTATTTAGACATTCGAGTTATTTCTTGACTCATTGTAGTCTCATATGGGTGATTTCAAATTCTCAACATTTAGTTAAGTCGATTAAAACAAACATGTTGAAACTCAAGTTGAGTTCTCATAGGATTGAGAAAGATCATAAGAAGACCCCTTAGCATGTGACAAGTGACTTGCTGCCTCAAGCGCTATGCTTGACTTTAATTGTTGCTTGAGCAAGGACTGGTCAGCATTTTGCTTGTTGAACGACTTTGATCAGATTGAAAGATTTCATTAGTCCCATCGTGCGCAAATCATAGTTAAATTAGTATGTTCATCAGCAAAATTATTCAAACGACCCCGAATGACGAAACGGACCGCGCATGCATATCTGAAACGTCTATTTTAACTAGGAAAGACGTATATGGTGATATAATTTCATATACTGGTAATAAAACACAAAATAATTGAATGATGATGATGATGATAATAATAACCATAAAGACACACACACACACTCTCCCCGCTGACACAACATGAAGCCCTTCGCCCCTCTCCTTTATTTGAGTCCCACTCGAGCCCCCCTCACGCGGGACAATCTCCTTGCAGGGATTCGATCACTCCCTCGCTCTATTTGATCGCCACTCCCCCGATTTCCATCACCCACACCTCACTGCTAGTAAGTTTTGTAGTAAGTCCCTCTCTTCTTTGGCTATAAAAATCCCTTCGGGGGAGGAAATTCAGGGTTCTATTTTGGCTGGTTTTGTGCATATAATTGTTGGGATTGAGGTTTCATGTGCTCAAATTTTTGTTTATCAGGAGGTAAGGATGTATCTCTTCTTTGTTTATGGCCCCTTTCTTTTAATTAACAAACTTATTTAGCTAACAAGGATATTCTTGCTCTATAAACTGCTCTTTGATTAAATTCTTGCTAGATGTATGTCTTCATTTCTTCAATTTGAATGGCTAAATATGTGGTTATCTTGTTATAAATGAGGCAATATATATGTTGGATACTTTGAGGTATGATTTTGATTTAAACTTCTTAATATTGTTTCCTTATTTGCATTGTTATATACCTCTCGGGTAATCTGAGTTTCAAATTCATCCATAGACTGCTTATATCATCAGCTACTTTTGCTTATGAATCTCAAGGTGTGCTTTAAAAATTATAAAAAAAAACAAAAAACCCTCTATATACACTTTGATTTTGTTGTTATCATACCACCTTTGGCGTAATTCTACTTTTATGGCTTAGCAATTTTTCTGCTTAGAAAGGGGAAGTGAGCTTAATTGATGGATCTCTATTGGTTGGTTTGTTTTCCTTTTATTCTTGAAACTTGTCTGATCCTTACTTTTTTGTGCATTTCAGTGTCCTTGGAGCTTTTTGAATCATAATTTTTTTGTGCTTTTACAATAAGATGTTGCCATTTCATTGGGGAACTGAGCTTAATTAATGGATTTTTGTTTGTTGGTTTGTTTTCCTTGTATTCATGGGACTTGTTCGATCCTTGGCGTTTTGTACATTTCTCTATCCTTTGAGCTTTTTGGATCAGAAATTATTTCTGCTTTTATATTAAGATGTTGCAATTTCATTGGGGAAGTGAGCTAACTTGATGGATTTCTGCTGGTTGGTTAGTTTTTCTTGTATTCTTGGGACTTGTTCTGTTCTTACTGTTTTGTACATTTCTCTCTTCTTGGAGCTTTTTGGATCAAACTTTTTTTTTTTCGTTTCACATTAAGGTGTTACTATTTCATTCAGTTGGTCATGCATCTGCTTGTCAGTTGTAAGTCTCTTCTGATATGGACTTTGATTCTTCTTAAGTGTAGAGTGCGGTACTTGAATTCTTCGGTGCATGAGGGATAGTCGGGGCTCGTATAATAGTCACTGATCATTCCTTTAAAAAAAATATATATATATGTGTGTGTGTGTGTGCGCGCTCTAGTTGATTTAATGTCTTAGAATGTAAAAATCAAAAAATAATTTAATTATTGAAAAATAAAAATGTTAAATAATAATTAATTTTAATTTAAAATAAATTTGATTAAATACAATTGATGGACTTGCTTTTCATCACTAGCTTAAAAACAGATCTATTAAAGAATTATTATCAAGTATATTGTTTTCATTTATGTAAACACACGTAAATTATTAAATTATTTTATATCTAATATACATAATTAAAAATTTATGATGAAAAAAAAATATATAACCATTAAAATGTGATGTTATTCAAAACTTTCTTTTTCAAAAACTTTCCCATCTCATTAAAAACCACACCTTACAATCCAACAGTACATCTCTCTCTCTCTCTCTCCCTCTCTCTCTAAACAATCCATTTTCTTTTTCCCAATAAAATTTTAAAATAAATTTAGAAAAATACTCATAAAATATCCATTTTTGTATGCACCTTCACAAACATGCATCACAAATCATGTATTTAAATATCTAACACCTTCAAACTCAATTATATTTATTTATTTATTTATTTTAAATAAATTACTCTAAAATTTAACATCACATCAAAAATATCATAAAAACATACACATTTAATTTCCACATATAAGTTTATATCCCAAAATAATAATAATAATCCTAACCACTATAGTACTGACCACATTAACAAAATCGGTGACCCCATCAGTCACATCAGAGAACATTAGTCACATCAGTCCTGCACAAGAAGAAATAGTGACAACAAGTTTTGATCCTTCCCCCCCTTATCTTCTCCTCCCTCCCTCCCCACTCCAATCATATAACTTCCCCATAATATTTAACAGCAGCTGCAGCATCTCCAACAGTTTCTCCCATCGAGATCCAGCACCCAAAATTCAATTTTTAAATGGAATCCGAGCCCTTCAAATCCCTCTCTATGGACTACCTCAACCTCCTCATCAACGGCCAGGCCTTCAGCGACGTCACCTTCAGCATCGAAGGTCGTCTTGTTCACGCCCACCGCTGCATCCTCGCCACCCGCAGCCCCTTCTTCCGCCGCTTCTTCGACTCCCCGCCCCGCCGAACAAACTCTGCCAGCTCGGTTAACGTTATCCCCGTCAACTCCGTTCGATACGATGTCTTCCTTCTCCTTCTTCAGTTCATTTATAGCGGACAAGTCTCGTTCATTCCTCTTAAGCACGAGCAGAGACCCAACTGCGCTGATACGGGGTGTTGGCATACTCACTGTTCTTCCGCCGTTGATCTCGCGCTTGATACTCTCTCAGTCGCACGATCTTTTGGAGTCCAGGAGCTCGTCTTCCTCACACAGGTCAGCCCTGCTTCTTATATATCTATATANCATATATTAATGGCGGAATACAAACTTGCTTATAAGGTATAAACTAGAAGTTAATTGAAGGAGGGGGGTCTAGTTTTTTACTAGGAAATTTTTGTGCAGATGATCCCAATCTATACTGTTATATGGAAATGAGTCTATAGTATTCTGCCCACACTTTGTCTCTCCCTACTTTCCCACAACTAATTTCTTACACCATACAGTGCTTACTTTTGCAAGACTGTTCTTATGATTAGGTTATTTTAGTTTCAAATTCAAACCCTAATTTTGTTCACTAAGTTTTATTATTGGAAGTGTGCAGTTTTTCATTAATTAATTTCCTTTCTGTTAACTCGTGACTTTTATGTTAATATAAATGTTGTGTAATAATATCTATAATATAAATGTTGATACCTGATGATCAGCTATCTCTATGTGCTTAACTAATGCAGAAGCAGTTGGAGAACATGGTGGAGAAAGCTTCCATAGAAGACACCATGAGAGTTCTACTTGCTTCTCGCAAACAAGAAATGCATCAATTGTGGAGCACTTGCTCGCACCTCGTCGCCAAATCCGGCCTCCCGCCTGAAGTATTAGCCAAGCACCTCCCCATCGAGATTGTAGCAAAGATCGAAGAGCTCCGCATCGAATTCTCGCTATCCCGCCGCCCCTCCTTCCTCCATAACCACCACCTCCCCCTCGACATCGCCGTGGCCATCCCCAAACCTGACGATTATCATCACAAAATTCGACGTATGCGTCGCGCATTAGAGTCCTCTGACGTCGAGCTTGTCAAACTTATGGTAATGGGAGAGGGCCTCAACCTTGACGAAGCCCTCGCCCTCCATTACGCTGTTCAAAATTGTAGTCGCGAGATAGTGAAGGCTCTGTTGGAGCTTGGTGCAGCGGACGTTAACTTGCCAGCCGGCCCGACCGGCAAGACTCCGCTGCACCTCGCTGCTGAAATGGTATGTCCTGACATGGTGGCTGTTTTACTCGACCACCATGCCGACCCTAATGCCCGAACGAGCGACGATATTACACCTCTAGATATCCTTCGCTCCCTCACCTCCGACTTCCTCTTCAAAGGTGCTCTACCGGGACTCTCCCACATTGAGCCNACCTTGACGAGGCCCTCACCCTCCATTACGCTGTTCAAAATTGTAGTCGTGAGATAGTGAAGGCCTTGTTGGAGCTTGGTGCAGCGAACGTTAACTTGCCCGCCGGTCCGACCGGCAAGACTCCGCTGCACCTCGCTGCTGAAATGGTATGTCCCGACATGGTGGCTGTTTTACTCGACCACCACGCCGACCCCAATGCCCGAACAAGCGACGATATTACACCTCTAGATATCCTTCGCTCCCTCACCTCAGACTTCCTCTTCAAAGGTGCTCTACCGGGACTCTCCCACATTGAGCCTAACAAGCTCAGGCTTTGCCTTGAGCTTGTGCAGTCGGCGGTAATGGTGCTTTCGAGGGAAGAGGCTGAGGTGGCGGCGACAGCGGGGAGCGGTAACGGTANGTGTCCTGACATGGTGGCCGTTTTACTCGACCACCATGCCGACCCCAATGCCCGAACGAGCGACGATATCACACCGCTAGATATCCTCCGCTCCCTCACCTCCGACTTCCTCTTCAAAGGTGCTCTACCGGGACTCTCCCACATTGAGCCCAACAAGCTCAGGCTTTGCCTCGAGCTTGTGCAGTCGGCGGTAATGGTGCTTTCGAGGGAAGAGGCGGAGGCGGCGGCGGTGGGGAGCGGTAACGGTAATAATGCAGTTGGCTCATTCTACCATCCATTAATGAGTGCTGAAGGTGGAGATATTAGTAATGAAAATGTGGATAGTAGCCCAAGTTTGGATTCAAAAATTGTTTATCTGAATCTTGGAATGGCGGCTGTGGGAAGGATGGACTGTGATGGTAGCAGAAGTAGGACTCAAGGGAGCAGTGGTGGGATAGGCTTGTCTTCCATTTATTCTCAGCCTGACCATTTCCCATAGCTNTCCATTAATGAGTGTTGAAGGTGGAGATATTAGCAATGAAAATGTGGATAGTAGCCCAAGTTTGGATTCAAAAATGGTTTATCTGAATCTTGGAATGGCGGCTGTGGGAAGGATGGACTGTGATGGTAGCAGAAATAGGACTCAAGGGAGCAGTGGTGGGATAGGCTTGTCTTCCATTTATTCTCAGCCTGACCATTTCCCATAGCTGCAGCCCACAACAGATACCTTCTTCTTCTTCTTCAAACCAATGGGAACTGTTCTCTCTCTTTATCTCTTATAAATATATTTTATGTACGTGCTGATTTATATTTTAGTATGTATTAATTATCTATATTCTTATGATGTATGCTTACTTCTAAAATTATTAATTAGCCATAATCACACTTAACATTTGGTTGCACCGAACAATAGTCTTTTGCTAAACTTCTGATATTCAATTCAGCATAAATTGTGAATAAAATTAAGATTACAGCTTAATTAAGGCAATTTTAATTTCTTAATTACAATAATAATATTCATTAATACTTTTTAAATAAAGTATTGATTATAAATCATCTGTTTAACAGCAACTGCAGTATTACTAGATGATAGTTACATTATTACAGGATCTAAATATAGACTAACTGTCTCATCAAATAAGTGTTGCATGGAGTAGTTGCTGCTGTTTTGATTGACAGTTTTTCTTTATTTCATTAACCCTACCTCTTAAGCTTAAATACTATGTTTCTTTCCTCCATCTGTATATCTATTTATGAGGGGTTTTTAGCCATTTTTAGTGCGGGTGGAAGAGCATGTGGTGACTTGTAGGGACATATAAAAAGAAATATGATGAATAAAGGAGAAGAGGACAAGGAGAATCTAAGTGAGGGACTCCCTCCTATTTGCTGTAGTGATGGTGCAGAGAGTTGTAAGGTGGATGCATATCTCCTCATAAAGTTATTGTAAGGGTGGCTAAGGAGGAAGAGGTGGAGTGCAAAATATAAAAGCTTGGCATGGAATCAGATTTTGAGGGAAAGTTATGGGACTTGTGTGGAGGGAGAAGTTCTTGCACAAGAGTGTGTTTGAATGTCTCAAGTAACTTAAAAGGTAAACACATGTAATAGTAATTGGCTTTCATTTTAGGAATTCAATCAATTTTAGGTTTATTATGTTGATAGTAGATGTTAAAAAATTAATTTTGAAATAAGAATTTGATGGGGTTGAAAAGAAATTAGAAGTAAATACAAAAATATTTAAAGTTCTAGAAGGATGGGAATTAAAATATTTGGTAAAAATTGGCCATGATTATGAGTTGTGTCAACTTGTTAATTAATTTTTAAGTATTAATTAAAATATTTGAATTACTGATTTTTTTCAAATGAAGTTTGACTAAGATAAGATGTTTCTTATTGTTAGATGAAACTTCAATTAATAATGATAATCGACCTACAACGAATAAGTTTGCAAGTCCTAAAGTTAGTAGAATTATTTCTAAGATAATCTTTGCTTATAGATACGATGTTCTATTAAAAAGATAGTTGTGATCATTAAGCATCATGGTTAGGATCTAAGTGTTTTGATGAGATACAATTACAAAAAACTTAGAGATCGATGTTCCAAGCATTAAGGAAAAATCTCAAGATATTTAAAGTGTAAGACCAATCCAAATAGAGATAGTTTACTTGAAAAGGAGATAAATGATTTGGATATAACTTTATGCTTAAAATATAAAATAAAGAAAAGTTAAACCACATGATAAGACCAAACGATAGGATGAAGGTCAAACAAGTATGACAATCAAAACATAACTAAATGTAGTATGGCTAAATCTAAAGGATTCCTAAAAGGTATTAAAACAAGTATTGTAAGGTCAAGGGAGCATTAGATTACTGGAGAGTGGTCTGGCTAAAAGAGTTTAACTAAGTTGAAGGTAAGCCTAATAAAAAATATATAATAAAATTGGAGGTAGTTTTTTTTTTTAATTTCTAAATGGAGATAGGTTGGTCAAGCCTAATACAAATCAAAAGAGATTTAATCAAAGCGCATGATTTAATCAGAATAAAGTTTTGGTCCTAAGAACTTGACCAAAAGGGTAAGTAGTTAACCAAAAAGCCATGGCAACATGACAAGTTGACTATGTAAACAAGCTTGGCTAGTTTAGTAAAAAAAGTAAATCAAAAGGGTGCAGATAAGAAAATAAAAATGTATACTAGTCATAAGATCATGATTGTACAAAGTATATTTTTAGGTTGAAATAACATGATAAAGTTCAAAAGAACTTTAATTAACATGCATAGTGAAGTTAAAAATCAAACCTTGGTATCAATCAATCTAATGCATGCATACATTTAATGCAAATAGGGTAGATCAAAGTGCCCTCTAGAAGTGTCTCAATAGGAGTAGTGATATATAGCGTTAATGGAGCCTAGAGAGAGCTGAGAGTGACTATCTTAAAGTGTTGTGTAGGGCATCTTAGAAAATAACTGCCATTATTAATCAACCTAGCCATAATAGTTGGTTAACTTCAAAAATTCAGTATATTTTTGACCCATATCAATCGAGCTCAACTACCAGATATATATATATATATATATCCTTAAATAAAATTTTATTAAGGAAGATAGAAATCTAGTATTTTTTATGTGACATGAAAGATTTGGATGGTACAAATGTAAAATGTAAAGTTTTGATGTTATATATATAAATAGATAGGAATTGAGTGGTATGCATCTAAAAGTCCCTTTAATTAAATGTTTTGCATATATATAATTTGAGAGGTGAAAACTCATCAAAAATATAAAGTAAATCTAAAAAATTCAAAGTTTTTGAATCTGATATTTTCAGTGAATCACGCCCAAGGAATAGAACATAAATGAAGAGAGAGAGAGAGAGAGAGATGAATAATACAAATAGTGTTGTTCCTTCATTAAATGCTTCTACCATTTATGGAGAGTTTACTATAATATTGATATTATATTTTTACCCGTACTAGGGTCTGTACTGATGTATTTTTTGGTATTTTACAACGTATCATCTAGTTTCCTTTTAGCTTGATTGAATAAGCTTAGTTGACTTGGCTTGACTAAATCAGCTCGATATTAGCTGAGCTCAGTCGGAAGGGTGCATGCGCGATTGGCTGATCCAATCTGATTGACTATTTTCAACCTCTGATAAAAAGTCTTTGGGACTTCAATGAATGGTCAAAGATAATGTGTTGAGCTTACTCTTCAATTGAATGAACTCTGTCGTGGAATAGGTTACTACATTGAGTTGGCTTTTTGCAGTTGATGGCTCGAATGCTATCTTATCTCATTTCCTGATCGGATGGCTTATACTTGGATTGCTTAGTCATTTGTGGTTCACTTTTTAACTTGGATGATTTTTAGCCTAAATGACTTGGCTCGTCGAGCTCGCCTCGTCCGGCTTGGTGGGTCTCTAGATCACTTTACAATGGATTTGTCTCCATCATACACTTCTCTTATAAAATGCTAGTTCTCCATAGATAACTGCAAGGTGTCAATTTTTGTTGCAGTTAATGGCTTAGTCGCTCTCTCCTTCATTGCTGTTCGCATGGCTTATACTTAGTCCACCTAATTATTTTCTAGTCCATTTTTTTTACTACGTCGGCGTTGGCCTAATTGACTTGGCTCGTCTGACTTGGTGGGCCTCACAATCTCTTTGCACGGGATATGCCTCAATTGTATTATTCTCCTTTGGACTAGTAGATCTCTATAAGATTAGTACAAATATCTTTTTGATGTACATATTTTAGTTTTATAATTCTCTTTCTTCTTAAAAGTGATGTCGTGATCAAAATGAAAGAATTAAATGCAAAAAAAAATTTCTAATTATATTTTAATTAATGACTAAATGATTGAACTCTCCTTGATTTTGAAGCACCTTATTCTTATAAAAAGGGAGATGAAACTCCATCCCATGCTTATTTTTCTCTACACTTTTCTTTGTTAGAGTCAGTAGACACGTGGCATGTTTGGATGTCTCTTTGAGCATCCATGAGCTAGATGTCTCTTCGAGCATCCATGCTTAGGGAGCGTCTTTGAGCGCTCACACTTGTAAGTGTCTTCCCCACATACGGCGTTGTATGCATGGGGATAGACATTTGCATACTTTGGGAGGAGTTGGCTCACTTCTAAGTGATTTATCTCATTCTCTGTGATGCTTTTTGGCGTCATCTTTTGAAGTCACGGGCGTAGGATGTCCACTCGAATGATCCTAATGTATGCTTCACACACATAAGACTCGCCAAGGCTGAAGATATCTGTCTTTGACCCTCTAGCACATGGCCAAGATCATTTTGCTAGGCTTTTGTTGTCAATGAGATGAGGGCCGACCGACACTACAATGATGATACGACCCCAACTGAATGATTTTTGTTTGGCGCAACACGAATAAGTCATGCTCTAAATTGGATTACTTGTAAAGAATTATTCATTAGATGAATTCAAATGACGGAGCAGACAACTCAAATGTGTCTGGAACATCATTTTCATTTAAGGAGGACCTTTCAATTATTGTCATGTGGCTTAACTCACCAAAACTAGGAAACAACCCCAAACAGAGTAGGCATGACCAAGCCCATATGGGGCGTGATCACGCCTAGACATGGCCACGCCACCTGGGGGCGTGACCGGGCTCCATTTGGGGTGTGGCTACACCACATACCTTAGCCTTCTGTTTTAATTCAGTTCATTTCATTATCCCCGTTTTTCAGTCCGGACGTCGTCCAAGCGCCTAGATAAGTTGTTTGACCAGTCAGAAGCCAAAAAGGCCTCTAAACTAACCTGGGCGCTTGCCAAAAGAGGTAGTTCATCATTCAAATCTCAACAACTGTAAGAATATCCTTCTTATAGGGGAAAATTTGGGGAGAGCGCTCATTTCACTTGGATGGAGCTAGGGATCCATCCCAAAGAGGCTGGAGGAGAGTTTTGGAGTGTGCTTAGAGAGCTTCTTCACCCTTCTTCTTCTTCCTCTTCTTCATTCTTCTTCTTCCTCCTCTCACAAATTCTTTCTCGGTCACAATCTTGGTTCTAAAAAGAGAGAGGAAGAGCTAAGCATGGTGTTACATCGACGCTAGAAAACTCTTGCGAGGAGAGCTTCATCACCCGAGGGGAGCACATATCAATACTTGAAGTGTTGTCGAAATCTCTTCGTGACGAAAAGAGTTTCTTCCAGAGCAACATCTGGACTTCGATCAACCATCGCGAGGATATAACCTCCTCAAACATTGCATTTTTCCTTTTCCTAGAGTCCCTTTGGTTGTTTGTTGTGCTTAGAAGAGGCTGATAGGTTAGTGACATTCCATGGATTCTCTCATATGAACCCGAGTTGTTCCTTAAATTCATAACACCAAAATCACATAAAAGAAGAGATTGTGTCAATTTTTCTATTAGTTCGACAATTTCACTTAGAAGGGCAAGTGAAACTGAAGGATCAGACAGATGATGATGCCCCTTTCGTCGTAATTCTCTAGATCACGAAGATTTCTCCTAATGAGTATATCTTTCACTCTATGCTGGTCAAATGGTGGCAAGGTCGCGTTGCTTCGTGCAATATGACGTTGACACCTCTTCCATTGATTCAACCATAGAACCTACATAAGATCATTAGGATGAGTTCGATGTACTGTTGAATGTTTTGGGTTGCATTGCATGTGTTCAATTGTTGCATTTTTGCATGAGGATCATGTCGCATATTGTATGTGTGATCGCATGAACACTTTGGTTTGATCAGCCGCCCCAACATGATTGACCGATCACCTCCTAACCAACCACAAACATCCTCACAAAAACCCTACCAGCCACTTGACATCAACTCCTAACCAACAATTTGTCAATCCAACCCCTACACCATTATCTTGAGAGGGGGAAAAAGAGCTCACCTCACAAAAACCTCACATGATCCATTGCAAAGCTCATCTCACCACCATAGTAGTGGTCCTCAAGGCAACCTAAATGATTAGGGCACGAATGTTGTAACAAACCTAGCCATTTACATGTCATTTAGTTATCCATGTAATGACAAAAGAGCCCATGCATAACATAGTACCTATATAAAGATCATAACAAGTAATAAAAAAGTATAATACACATATAATGAATAGAGTAGTGCATTGAATACTTAGATTTTTTGGGCTCAATCTCCTACCATTTTCCCCTACTTTCTCTCCTCATCTTTATCTCTTCATTCTTGCCCAAGCAAATCCCAACACGACTTCCTACACTGGTACCTATGATGTTTTGCACTAATAAGCTCCACTACAACTTCTTTTTCCATGCTCCAATGACATCAATGTCTTGCCCTAGGGAACTCTGCATGATTGGAGCATTTCCCTAGCGTGCTCCAATGCAACTTCTTCATTCTTTTGTCCACCGCCGTGTCTGAAAGTGATGTGCGAGACAATATCAAAATCATGTTTCAAGTACATAAAATATATTTTTTCTTAATATTATAAATTTAAATGCTATATAAATAAATAAATAACATTTTTTTTTTCTAAATAGACTAATTAACATCTAAAAACTTTTCATTTTGTTTATAACTACAATATACGCATTACNTTTAAGGACAATTTAGGGCTTTTAGTCAAAATAAGTCAAATTGGATTTAATTAAAGTTTTCAAATTATTTTTGGGTATATTTGAAGTGATTTTGATGGTTTTGGGAAAGATTGGGCCACCAAGGGTATTTTTGGAATTTTTGTAAATTTGTGAGTACTTTGGTAATTTTGCAAATTCGGGAAGTTGTGGGTAATTTGGTTAGTTTCAATTGGTTTGAAATATTTTTTGAAAAAAATTTGGGTATTTTGGGTAATTTTTGTTAAATTTAGGGTTTGGGGGTGTTTTGGTAAATTGGGTAGATTTGGGAGGTAAAAGACTAAGTTTGATTTATTGGTAAAATTGAGGTGCCAACCACCTTATTTGAGCTATGGACCAATAAAATCATTTACTTTGGGTCCTTCATGTAATGGTCTTAGTTAGACCCTAGCTTAGGGCTAGTGGGTCTGAGGGACCATCTACATGAGTATCCCAAAAGATTAAGGGGGTCAAAGTTATGTAGCCTTAGGCTTAAGGTAGTGAGTGGAAGTGTAATGTGCAAGTGAGTGACAGGGTATGCACCAGCTCAGGACCAACACCCAGGGTCAACCATAAGGCCAAGTAGTCCAATGGGGACTCCCCTTGAGCTCCCCCATATTGGCCACACCTACCAAGTGCTAGAGGTCAGGACTAATATTTGGAATTTCAACATGAGAGAAGAGTTTAGAGTTTTTAATGGTGAGGGTTACTTTTCTAGTCCTCTAGGAATAGTCAACAGGAAAAATTTATGGCTAGACCCTAGGCTACTAAGGATGAAACTATACATTAACCAAAAGTGAGTTCAACAAATGGACCCCCAATAGGAGTGGTGTGCCGGACAAGCACATCACACGTATTGGCATTGACTGATGAGATTAACAAAACCAACACCAACTTCTAAGTCAACAGACCTAGAACAAAGTGCAGAATTGAATATATCAAAGAAAGTTTGGATTTCAGTTTAAAATTTTAAAGGGGTGAATTATGTGTGAGGAAACTGAATTGAGTGGAAAACACAAGCATAAAAAAAGGAATAGGGTGTCAAAGCGTATCCCAAATGTAAGGATAGGAATAGGACGTTTAAGCCTACCTTGATGCTAAGGATGGGAATAGGACGTCTAAGCTTAACTAAAAAGTGTAGATGGGAATAGGGCGTCTAAGTTCACCTCAAAAAGAGGATCAAAATTTGCGTACCGTCCTTGAAAAGAGGGAATCAGAATTTAAGTACAAACCCTAAGATGGAATTCAAATTTAGGTATCAATTTCAGAAAGAGAATCAGTTGCCTCAGTCCATTTATGGTGCTCTTAAACCAATCTTAAATATATTAAGAATAGGATTCCTTACTCCATTTAAGGTGGTCTTAAACATATCTCGAATAAGGGAATCAGAATTTAGGTACTGACCCCAAGATGGGAATTAAAATTCAGGTATTAACCCAAGAAAGGGAATCAAATGCCTTCATTTAAAGTGGTCTTAAACCGACCTCAGTGATATTGAGAACAGGATGCCTTACTTCATTTAAGGTGGTCTTAAACCTACCTTGAAGAAGGGATCAAAATATAGGTACTGACCCCTAGATGGGAATTGAATATTAGGTATCAACCCCAAAAAAGAATTCGATGCCTTACTCCATTTAACGTGGCTTTAAACTTATCTCGAAAGAAAGGATCAAAATTTAGGTACTGACCCCGAGATGGGACCTGAAATTTAGGTATCAACCCCAAAAAGAGAACCAAATGCCTTACTCCTTTTAAGGTGATCTTAAACTTATCTCGAATAAAGGGATCATAATTTTGGTACTAACCCCAAGATGGGAATTGAAATTTAGGTATCAATCCCAAAAATAGAATCAGATGCATTATTCCATTTAAGGTGGCCTTAAATCAAACTCAAAAGATGAGAATAGGATGCCTTACTCCATTTAAGGTGGTCTTAAACCTATCTCGAATAAATTGGGTAGAGAATCAAATGTATAACTCATCTTAAACCAATCTCAAAAGATGAGAATAGGATGCCTTACTCCATTTAAGGTGGCCTTGAACCTATCTCAAAGATTTGTGTTATGTTAAGGAGGAAAGCACTTGGACTCATATCTGACCAATATGGTGACAAGGGAAATATCTGCTACGTTGGGGAGGGGGGGAAGCGCTAGGACACACATCCAACCCAAGAGGTATCAAGAAAATATATCTGAACCTTGGTATTGACCTTGAGAAAAATATAAAAATAGTGTTGAGAATTTGTGGCGTTAATCTCATAGATATGTGGCATGTGAAGATTGGCATTGGTGGAGAAACATTTGTAAGATTTTTTACAGTGTGGAACTCCACGAAGAATGCGAGGAAGTTTGTACAGATAAGGATAGTCGTACTGTGCAAGCCAAGAGTAAGAAACCTCAAAATTGAGAGAAACAAACTCAACAAATCTTATCATTTTGCTTTCTTGTTGTCTTTATCACATTTAATTATCAAAATATGTTTTTTTTTTAATTTTTGTTGGTTGATTTTTTTTTCAAAAGGATGTTTTATTTAAATTTGGTTATCATTGAATTTTTTATTATTTTTTTCTTTGTTCATTATAATTTAGAACCAACGTATGCTTCTGGGGCTTTTTATCCATCACACAAAAGGGCAATTTGACAAATATGTTGAAATCTGAAGGAAAATTCATTAATCTACTTCAAACAGGTGTTACAGACTGAATACGTACTGAAAGCATCAAAAGAGACAATCATGCTGAATACATCGAAACATCATATTGTAAGTACATATCTTATATGCTGCTCTGACGCAGTACAAAAGGTGGCAAAAACAGTCTATATGTCCTTTGGTGGATGAGCTCTTGATCAAGCTGACCTACTAAGCCACGCTCCAGGACAAGAATTTCTTTTTGCGTGTACTCGGAAGAACAACCAACTTATAGCTCGTAAGGTTGTAGCTCCTTCAATTCTAGATTCGGCCGGAATCCATATGGTATCTTGTTGTCGTCCATCCTTCTAGTTTAATGGAAACTTTGCGATGTCGTACTCCTAGAATACAGTGTTCGACGAGGTCTGCTCCATTTCCTTTTAAAATTAGTACAGAACCCACAGACATAAAAATTGCAATTGATCCTCTGAAGTCACTGGGTCCGACAACGTTGATTTTTTCCCAAACAAAATGTTGCTTTTACTCATGAATGAGATCGTACAGAAAGTTTTGACAAAATCATGGTGATCTATATGTGGGGAAGTACAATCTCCCTCTTCATTCATGTTGATTAAACAATTGTTTGGAATGCATTCTACAAATAGCACGCTCAACTTACCATCCTTTTTTATCATCCACTTTATTGTGGGAGGCAATGGATCCACCTCATTTTGTCTTAAGATCCCCGAGCGGTTCTGATTCTGAAACTGTTTATATGAACCAATATAATAATAATTCTGATTATATTTCACTTATATTTCCTTATTTTGCAACAAAACCAAAAACTTGATCTTGAAGAAAAATAAGATTTTCCTTATTTTGCAACAAAACCAAAAACTTGATTCTGAAGAAAAATAAGAATTTAACTTTTAATTTATATATAGTGAGATACTTCACAATTAAATGTATTGTTATCAAGTAATATAAGGCTTTTTGATTAAGACCTGAATATCGAACCCACAGGGAAGATATGCAATATGCACTTTTTGGAAAACTTTCTATTTTTAGAAAGATAATTATTTAAACTAAAGGTGTTTTCACAACAAAGAAAGTTTAAATATTTTTGGTAATTTTAATATATTGACAAAACCAAACAAACTTAAAAGATAACTTGAGTTTTTGTAGAAGAAAAGCACTAAATATGAAAATATCTTCCTCCTTATTATGAATTAGTAATAAGTATAGGAATCTGTTGTGGAAGTATGCATATTGTGTTCTGCCAAATATGAGAAATAATAATCTTTACCCTTACTAGAGATTTTATAAAGAACATTGGCTAATTTAAAGTTTAAATAGTTTTGAAGCCCGGCTAGGCAGGGAAGATACTTGCTCTCACTGTAGAGTTTCCTCAATTCCCTCTACCTAGGGGCTAACATCTCGTATCAGAACCTAAAACAATAAACCAAGCTTTAACCTGCCACTTTAAAGTCCTCTAACTCTACACCCTTCAATGAATATTTCTCTATTTATTTGCACTCAACATAAGAATTACATTTTCATTCATACAACCTCATGTGATTCTTTCCAATTATTGACTGAGACAATACGTATTCATACAACCTCATGTGATTCTGTTAAATTGTTAAATGAGATAATACCAACCCGGTTCTTAAATGTTCTCACAATAAATTTTAACATCTAGATTAGCCAAATCAAGAAGTAAATGAAGTACATGGATTTAAATCATCACAACTTCTTCCAACGTTAAAGATGAATACTCTCCACAACTTCCATCCAACACTTAATTACTTATCATTTTAAGAAGAAAGATAAAGAAAATACTCAGTATCCATGGAGAAAACAAAACCACACTTTAGTTTAAAAGAAGAAATCATTGTCAAAAATCATGGAGAAAACAAAACCACACTTTAGTTTAAAAGTAGAAATCATTGTCAAACCAACATACTTCCATCCAAAACTTAATTACTTATCATTTTAAGAAGAAAGATAAAGAAAACTACTCATATCTATGGAGAAAACAAAACCACACTTTAGTTTAAAAGTAAAAATCATTATCAAACAAATAACAAGTCTCAATTAAAACCAAAAGTAGTCTAAAAAAAGATAAAAACTTATCATAAGTCCTCCACCAAACTCTTGAAGTTTCTTTGAATCTCTTCTCTTTTACTACACTCTCAATATAAAATTAAAATAAAAAGGATAAATATGTGGTGCCTAAAAATCTCTCCAACTAACTCCCCAATTTTATATTTCAAAACTTTTCAAGTACTTTCATGACCTCTTTCAAAATCCCAATTTTCATTCTTTTATAATTCTATAAAAGGTGCCTTGGTATCTCTTCAAAATGTGTCTTGATTTGATGTATTTCCCAAGAGATGCATTCTTTCACAAAAATTTTCATCCATGGTGGTTGTAAGAACCTATTAAGCTAATAGGTGCCACAAAAAGCTCTTCAAAATTTGTAAAAACTGAATTTACTCATCCAATAAGTGCCACTGACACTTAAGTGCAGGGCCTCTCGAGCTTAGGCGCGGCCTTCTCTGTTTAACCGATGCTCAGGCGTTAAAACACTTTTGCCCAATTTTCACCTATTTGCTCCAAATTTGATCCTTTTTAACTTCGTTAATCATTTTTCAACTTTTTACAAGTACATGAAAGAAAAACACAAAAGTATCTCAAAAATAGGTATAAAAATGTGTCTAAGAACACTATATATTTTAGGCGTATCAAAATCACCCAAACTTAAAATGTTACTTGTCCTCAAGAGGTAGCAAAAAAATATATCCAACCCTGTTTGAATATTTGTTGAAATTTGAAGGGGGGGGGGGGAAGCGGTA
>JXCR01135049.1:19364-61762 GCA_002079205.1 Phalaenopsis hybrid cultivar
CATCCAACCCCAAAGGTAGCAGGAAAATTTATTTGAACCTCAGTATTGACCTCGAGAACAATATGAAAATAGTGTAGAGAATTTGTGGTGTTAATCTCATAAATATGTGGCATGTGAAGATTGGCATTGGTGGAGAAAAATTTGTAAGATTTTGTGCAGTGTGAAACTCCATGAAGAATGTGAGGAAATTGGTGCAGATAAGGATAGTCGTACTGTGCAAGCCAAGAGTAAGAAACCTCAAACGTGAAAGAAATAAACTCAACAAATCCTGTCATTTTGTTTTCTTGTTGTCTTTATCACATTTAATTATCAAAATATGTTTTTTTTTTAATTTTTTTGGTTGATTTTTTTTTTCAAAAGGATATTTTATTTAAATTTTATTATCATTGAATTTTTTTATTGTTTTGTTCTTTGTTCATTATAATTCGGAACCAACTTATACTTATGGGGCTTTTTATCCATCTCCAAAAAGGGTAATTTGACAAATATGTTGAAATCTGAAGAAAATTTCATTAATCTGCTTCAAACAAATGTTACAGATTGAATACATACTGAAATCATCAAAAAAGACAATCATGCTGAATACATCTGAAGCATCATATTGTAAGTACATATCCTATATGCTGCTCTAACGCAGTACAAAAGGTGACAAAAACTGTCTATATGTTCTTTGGAGGACGAGCTTCTGATCAAGCTGACCTACTAAGCCACGCACTAGGACAAGAATTTCTTTTTGCATGTACTTAGAAGTACAACCATCTCATAGCTCGTATGGCTGTAGCTCCTCCAATTCTAGATCTGATTGGAATCCACATGGTATATTGTTGTCGTCCATCCTTCTAAGTGTAATGGAAACTTTGCGACGTCGTACTTTTAGAATACAGTGCTCGGCGAGGTCTGCTCCATTTCCATTTAAAATTAGTACCAACCTCACTGACAACAGAATTTCAATTGATCCTCTGAACTCACTGGGTCCGACAACGTTGATTTTTTCCCAAATAAAATGTCGTTTTTACTCATGAATGAGACCGTACAAAAAAGTCTGACAAAATCATGGTGATCTATATTTGGGAAATTATAATCTCCCTCTTCATTCTTGTTGATGATACAACTATTTAGAATGCATTCCACTAATAACACGCTCAATCTAACCATCCTTTTTTATCATCCACTTTATTATGGGAGGCAATGGATCCACCTCGTTGTGTCTTAAGATCCCCGAGGGGTTCTGATCCCGAAACTGCTTATATGAGCCAGTATAACAATAATTCTTATTATATTTTTTACTTATATTTCTTTATTTTGCAATAAAACCAAAAACTTGATCTTGAAGAAAAATAAGAATTTAACTTTTAATTTATATATGGTGAGATACTCACAATATACATATCATTATCAAGTAATATATGACTTTTTGATTAAGACCTGAATATCGAACCCCATAGGGAAGATATGCAATATGCACTTTTTGGAAAACTTTTATTTTTTAGAAAGACTATTATTTTAATTAAAGTCGTTTTCCAAATAAATAAAGTTTAAATATTTTTTGTAATTTTAATATTTCGACAAAACAGAACAAACTTAAAAAGATAACTTGAGTTTTTGTAGAAGAAAAGCACTAAATATGAAAATATTTGTCTCCATATCATGAATTAGTAATACATATAGGAATCTGTTGTGGAACTATGCATATTGTGTTGTGCTAAATAGGAGAAATAATATTCTTTACCCTTACTAGAGATGTTATAAAGAACATTGGCTAATGTAAAGTTTGAATAGTTCCGATGACCGGCTAGACAGGGAAGATACTAGCTCTCACTCTAGTGTTTCCTCGATTCTCTCTACCTGGGGGCTAACATCTCTTATTAGAACCTAAAATAATAAACCAAGCTTTATCATGTCACATTAAAGTTCTCTACCTGGGGGCTAACCTCAACAACATATGTCTCTCACCTAGAAAATCCACCAAGCCGGTAGGCTCCTGCTGAATAAACCTTTTCTATGACGAATGGTCCTTCCCAAGTTGGCTCAAAATTTTCACCTATCTTGCAATGTGCAATAATAGGTCTTTTGAGAACAAGAACAAGGTCTCCCATCTTTAATGTCCTCGGGCGGACCAATTTGTCATGAGCTAGTACCATCCTTGCTTGGTAAAGTTCCAAATGTTGTGCTTCTAATCATTTTCCATTGAGACTTACTAATTCTTCAAGTCTGAGCTTTACACTTTATTTTGTTGTAATTTTCTTGGCGACGGTGACTCTGAGAAATGGTTTCTGAACCTCCAGCGGTAGTACAGCCTCAGACTTGTACACAAGTTTACAGGGTGTACATCCGGTGGGAGTCCTCAATGTTGTACGGTAGGCCCACAAAGCTTTTAATAGTTTATTATGCCAACTTATTTTATTTTTGTACAATATTTACTTCAAACTTTGTACCAGTATTTTGTTGAAGGTTTTGACCAGTCCGTTTACCTTAGGATAGTAAATTGCATAGTATCTCTACTTTATTCAATGTCGTTTGACAAAGTTGTTGATCTTTTTTCTCTTGAAGGTTATCCCATTGTCAGAATCACTATGCGTGGTACTTCGAAATGGTAGACAATTTGACTTTTAAAAAATTGAAGGACGTGTTGTGCTCTAACTTCTCCAAATGTGCTACACTTTGAGAAGTAATCTGTAGCGGCAAGAATGAATCTGTGTCCCTTAGAGGATAGGGTCTATTGGACCTATTATGTCTGTGCCCCAACACTGAATGGCCACGAGGCAACAGTTGGGTGTAGCACATTTGGAGGATGGTGTAAGAACACCCCATGCACTTGGCAATGGTGACACCTTTTAGCTGTATCCATGTAATTGAACATTATTGCTGGCCAATAATATCCGAGTCTCCTGATCTTCATTTTCATCTTCGACCCTGACTGGTGAGCTCCACATAATCTGAAATGTACTTCTTTGACGATATTTTGCACTTCTACTCTGCTCAGACAATGTAGACACATCTAATTGAACGATCTTCTATAGAGGACATCACCCACTAGAGCAAATGACATAGCTCTTCTTGTGATGGATATGCCTCACACTTGTCTTCTAGCAACTTTCCAGTTTACAAATTTTTTATCAATGGCTTACGCCAGTCTTTATTAATATCAGCAACTGCAATCATCATTCCTTCCTACTTTTCGAGTTTATGTAAATTTTTTAGGTCGAACCGAGATAAAACTTGTCTTTCTTGAATTATAATATCAATGGAATCCTCCAGTAGACATGCCAATTCCTTGGTAAACTTTGCTAGAGCGTCGGCATGGGCATTATCTCCTTGAGGAATCCGGTAGAGAATCACACTAGGGATCTGTTCCAACAGCTTCATTGTGTACTGGTGGTAGTCTGCCAACCTTTGTTTCAAAATCTTGTATTGTCCGACAACCTGTTGGTTGACTAGCTGTGAGTCGCCAAAGATGAAAATATAATTTATATCCATTGATATTGTTGATTCCAACCCGGTGATTAACGCTTCATATTCTGCTTTGTTGTTTGTGCACAGCTTTGTCAGGTGGTAGGATAATCTCAACATGACCTTATCTGGCGTAATGAAAATCAGCCTAATTCCTGCTTTGCCCGGTATAACAGTTCCTGATCTTTTGTCTTTTCTGGCTGAAGAAGCTCCATCAAAGTACATTTCCCAATATCTTATACTAGGCAGTTCTATTTGCAGTATCTATTCATCTGACAATTCATCATTGAGTGGGGACCCAGTTGGAAGTGGCTGTGCTACGAGAAAATCTGCTAAAATCTATTCTTTGATAGCGTGGAGGGGAACAAAAGTTATATTAAATTGTAATAAAATCGTTGACCATCTTGCTAGATGTCCGGAAAGTGTTGATTAGATCATCAAATTTTGCAACGATGTGACTTTTGAAATAAGAGTAATTTTATTAGAGGGCGTGTAATGTCTAAGCTCTTGGATAGCGAAAATCAAAACTAGACAATGGTTGTCAATGGGTAAATACCTTACCTCCATCGGTATCATACATTGAATTAAGTAGTAGAGTGCATTTTCCTTACCGTCGTCATTGATTTGAGCCAACAGGGCTCCAAGAGAATCTCTAACGTTGCGGTATAAAGTATCAATGGTTTTCCTGGGTAAGGGCTACCAAAATAGGAGGTGTCATTAACTATTGCTTAACGTCATCAAAGGCGTGCTGGAATTTCTCTTCTCAATTTAATTTGGCATCTTTTTTAATTAATGCTGAGAAGTTCTGACACCTACTTGAGAGATTAAAAATAAAGCATCTAAGATATGCCAATTTCCCTTGAAAGGAGCATAGTTGTTTCAAGATTTTGGGAGGAGGCATTTCTAAGATAGCTTTAATCTTCTCTGGGTCGATCTTGATTCCCCGATGACAGACGATGAATCCTGAAAATTTTTTGGAGGTAACGCCAAAGGTGCATTTTAAGAGATTCCTCTTAAGATTATATTGTCGTAATCATTTGAGCACGATCCTCAAATCTTACAAATGGTCTATTTTCTATTTTCTTTTGATGACCAAATCAATCACGTAGCATTCCACTTGGCTGTGAATGAAGTCGTCAAAGATCTTCGTCATAGCTCATTGATATGTTACTCCGGCATTCTTTAACCCGAATGGCATCACTGTGTAGCAGAAATCCTAATTGATATCCTGAAAGTTATAAGTGTTGCATCCTTTAGAGCCATTTTGTTTTAGTTATAACTCGATGATCCATCTATGAAGGAGAAAATCTCATGTGTCGAAGTGATGTCCACCATCATTTCTGGTATCGATAATGGAAATTAATCTTTTTGACAGGCTTTGCTCAATTCCCTGAAGTCGACACATACCCGGATTTATCAACTTTTCTTCTTAACTGGAAAATTGTTAAGTAACCAGGTGGGGTAATGTTCTTCTCGCATAAAGTTAGCATCTATTAAGTTCTTCACCTCAGCAATGACTTGTTTCTCTATTTTGAGGTGCATTATTTTAGGAGTGTATTTTATACGGGTCATATCTTTGTCCACCCAAAGCTTATGAACTGCAACTTCTGGGGATAATCTTGGCATTTCATCATAACTCCATGCAAAGAAATTATTTAATTCTAACAGTAACTTGATCAATTCTGAAGATTCTTCATTGTTGATTAGAGAACTTATAAATGTAGGTTGGGGCTGTTCCTCAGTCTCGAGATTAATTTCTTTCAGTTCATCAACAGTTGATTTAATTTCTTCCTTAAATTATAGCGGACTGTCTTCTATTAAGTGATGTTGAGAGTTATCCTCTACATCGAGGCAATCCTCTTCCGACCCGCTAGTAATGACCATGCAAAATTCTGAATCATCAACTGGTCCTACAGTACCGAATCCGAGACCCTCTTTCGAGTTAGTAGTTTGACTTTTAACATTCCGTAATTTTTAAAAAATCTGTAACTTATCTTTTGGCATTTTTTTGGCAAATATCTCTGTTGAATTAACTTTTGTACACAAGTAGAAAAGTAACAAAATGCTAATTCCATTAATTTATTAGAATCCTCTTCTAAAATTACATGATTTTCAAGATTAGCAGAAGTGGAAGCACGATAAAACTTGATCGGCTTTGAACCAGTGCTACAGACTTCCTTGTCCTCTAACTCTCAACCTTTTGAGGGAGGATCAGAGTAAGTGTCATGACATTCACATAGTGGTTGATTTGATCATACATCAATTCATATTCACTTTTCTAAACCTCTCAAAGGAGATCTTATACTATGGTTTCTTCTTTTTTATCATCATCATTACTTCCTCAGAGCTTTCTTCATCATTAAATTCGATGGTCGGCTTAGTCCATCAAGTAATAGTATTGGTTCTTCCCTACCCATATCCCCAGCCTCCACCTCGGGTGCGCGAACAAAGAGAACCCCCGCCAACTTGTTGCAAAAGAGTGGTGGAAGATTGCTGAAGTGGACCTGAATGGCTTTTCCCTAGTGATCCTTTTGAATCTTCATTTTTATTTGTGACCACCTCATGAGAGCAGACATTTTTCTTTGGAGGTGCATAGTAGGCCACATCTTCATGAATGCAAACTTCATGAACTGAAAATGGTTGTAAATCTCCTTTAATGTAATGTTCTTGTCCTTCATTGTAATATTTGAAGCACTGATGTAGGGAAGACGGAACCATGTTGTGCTCATGAATTGACAGTCAACCAAGTAAAGCATTGCAAGAGGTCTTGGCGCCGATGATATAGAATTTTGCGGTTGTTACTAGTTCTCCGACTTTCATAAGCAGTGTAATTGATCCAAGGGCTCTTTCTCCCTTTTGGTTAAATCCTCTTAACATCATTTTATCAGTTGTAAGCTCTTGAGCCTCAACATCCAAATATTTCAATTTTTGTCGACTCATTCGGTTGAGTGACGCTCCAGGATCTACCAAAACTCTGGACAATGCAAATCTACCTATATTAACAAAGATGTAGAGCGATCAGTTGTGGTCAGCGTACCGAGCAACAAGTCTTCATCTGTGAAACATATCCCAAGTTGTTCCTTTAACGAAAAAACTTCATCCGAGGATGTGCTGGACAACTGAGCTAATCAAATATCTGGGTCAAGCAAGGCTGTAACCAGAGACTTTCTCATCTCAAATATTAGGATTAGAGCATTGTAGATGCTTAATTTGGTCAGCGACCTGGTAAGATGAGCTTGCACGTTATAATCTACTTTATATAGTCCTCCAATCCTTACTTGATTATTTGGTTCTTCCACTAGCGGAGGTGGAGGTAGCTCTTTTTGAGTAACTATTTGTTTTCCTTTATCTACGAGAGATGACCTTGAGGGTAACACTTTCTCGCTCCTTAGGTTTATCTTTGTGATTTCTTCTCCTTCTTGCAATGTTGTAGGTAATTTTTTTGTTGCTACTTCTTCATCAAAGAGATCTAAATTAATGGCCACTGGTGTGCCATGAAACTCGAGGGCTAGCTCCTCACTCTCGGTGCTATCGTAACTGATATCATCGATATATTCTTCATCCTTGTTAATGGGTTCATCGGACTTAAGTTTGATTTGAGAATCAGTTTGAGAATCAAGATTAGAGTTAGATTGAGCAATGTAAGTTATGTTATCACTAGAGATAGTTAAAATGTAGCCAAAATCATAATCATTATATTCATAATACCTTGGTGGGGCAAAAAGATAATCATTCATAGTTAGGGGTTCGAGGATTTTCTTTCCAAATATGAGACAACGAATCTAACAGAGGCAGCCCCTATCTTACCCCTGCGCTATCAGTTTTCACGACGTCATTCTTCTCTTTTTTTTTTTGTTGTGTTTATTTCTTTCGCAAGATCTCCATCTTGGGTTGAGCAGGCTGTAGACTCTAAATAGCTAATTGAGCCAAAGCAATCTGAATTTGATCCATTATATTCCTGGATAACTTGCTCCAAACTGTACTCCATCCATCTTCTTCTGAATAGGGATCTATCGGAGCGATCAGCTTGGCCTAAATCAAATTTACAGAACCTTTTTCAAGTTCTTTCAAATATTATTTTAGGATCATTATATTTCCTTCTTTAAGATTTTTCTCAAGCTAATCCTTGAAGACAAAACATTCATCTATAGTATGTCCAAGCATCCTGTGGTATGGGAAATAATTGGGCTGATCTTTCTTGTTGACTTCCTCAAGTTTTCTTGTATCTGGCAATCTGAACTCATGCTTCTTCATTAGAATTCTGAACATTTTGGGTACAACTTCATCTTTGAAGGAATATACCATGATCTTTCATTCTGAAAAGGTCAGACCCTTCTTATTTTCTATTCGATATGATCCTCCTTGATGCGATTGCTGGCTAGACTAGGCATATTATTGTGTTCCTTGTTGAGCACATTGTGATGATGACTGGGAGCTTTGATGAGAATATTCTACTTGTATTTTCATTGGTTACTTTCCCTTATCAACTGTTGCTACTATCCCAGACTTCTTCTTGAATATTTGGTTGTTTTGGTCTTTTCCAATTTCTCTTGAGAATCAATGTGTTTAACTTCCTCTTGTAGATTGCTAGCTTTACTGAGTAGTTTCTCGAAGGACTTGATGGTAAACCCTTTAAGCATGAAAGCTGATGGCCCATGGATGCTTTTGAGTAGTATCTCAATTGCATGATGTTTTTCTAGCTGAGGTTTCTCCACCTCAAGATTTAATCCACTAAAGTTTCGTTGGGCTTCTTCCTCTCTATCACAAGATCTCTACTAGAAACGTGATGCTGCGCTCCAGCAAATCTCCTTACAAACAGCTATTCTAACTTGGCGAATTCTTCACTGATCCATTGAGCAACTCGACATACCAATCAAATGCTATTCCTGATAGGTTGCTGGCAAACTGACAGAAAAGGAAGGCTTCAATACCTCCGGTATTTCCATAGGTAGCTCATAAATGTGTAATTTGCTATTTGGGATTTCTAGTTCCGTCAAATATCTTAAATTTTTGTGACACAAAATCCTTAGGGTAGGGTATGACATCAAACTCTTTTGGGTAAGGTCAACCCTTTAAAATCAATGCACCACCCTTAGATTGGGCCAAGGACTCCCAAAATTGTTCGACCATTTGTTCAAATTCTTTTACTAGGTTTAACACTCGATGGAGAATCCTTCTTCTGTTGATCATCTTTGTTTGCCGATGCAACTTCCTTCTTTTCATCTGTGATGTGTACAATTTATGGCTGATAAACATTTGGAGAAGCTAACTATGATGGTTGAGACTGTCCCTGAACTGTATCCATGACACCCATGGAAGTGTCCATCACTTCCATCCTTTTCTCCATTTGGTTGATTTTATCATCCCTTAGTAGAACAGCCCTACGCAGATCATCTATGACATTCGCTTCAACGAGAGGTTGGGTGTCGCACGCAGATGCAGCAATTCTGGTTTTGATGACATGAATATCCATGAAGTCTTCATCGAGATAGTCGTTAAAGTCAAAATATTCATCATCATCATCAAAGAAAATGTTCTTGGGCTAACTCAGAAATCTCAACCCTGAGATTCTCAACCTTTTCTTCAATTATTGATTCTTGTGTCACCTTAAGATCTGGGGGACTCTGCTGAACATCCTCCATTTGTTCATCTATCATAGTAGCAATAGCTGTGATGATGTCAGATACTTTGGACCCTTGCTTCATTCCATGATCTTGCTCTACGAACTCACTAAACTGTATTGGTACGGCAATCTTAGGTACCCATACCTTTTTCTTTGATGGTGATGTCTTGAGATGGGGTGTCTCAACGAAGGCATCGGCATGCCGAAGAGTGGTATGCTCCCTATCAGACCAAATACAATATCAGGTAACTTCTTCATCTTTTCCTTTGGAACCTTAGAGATGTCTTTATGAATGGTAACTGGTAGAACTCTTGGACCCAGACGTGACTTAACTTATCGACGGTCTGCAGGTCCTGGAGTAGCAATAGTAGAATCAGTGGTGATGATGGTAGCATCAGTTCTTCTTCCCAGGAGGAACCTGACAGGAATGCGAGCACGCAAAGTTCAATTTGATCTTTGAGATCATCTGACAAATTTAACATCTCTTAGAATTTCACTTTTCATGTGAGGGGATACTGTACATCCCACTCATTTAAGTAATTCACCGACTGAGCAACCCTCCTTGGTAGCTAGACTCCGGAATACTGTACTAACTCGCGTTGTAGGAGTGGGTTTCTTCCATTCCCCACCATGTCCATGAGCTAACTGTAAAGTAGCAGCAATCTTCTGTATACTTTTGTACACATTAGTGTCCATTAAGAAATGGAACCTACTCCGTCACAGAAGCGGATAGGTTTTCAGCAATCCTAGTTCCTCCTCGTTAGGAATTTCATCAACAGACAGTTCTTCAAAAATCTGGGCTTTAGCAGCCCACCGGACCTTTCGGCTGCGGTTTATCCTTTATGACCAAGTTAATGGTGCAGAATTTGATCTCGATCCAATTTCAAACACTGATGGTGGGATGGTAAATCCTTCAGTTTATCCTTAATGATCATGACCACTTTTCCTTTAGCAAAAGTGAGAACAAAAGGCTTAGCAGGTTTTATGGTATTAGTCTTTACCTTCTTGTAGGAAGGGAAATCCCGAGGACAGTTCAAGCTGAACTCAACTTACAGATTTTGAACCTCTAGAGCGGTAACTTCCATTATGACAAAGGGAGCCTTTTCGACCACAATTTCAAGTTCATCGAATCCAGCTCCAGACTTGATGGTGGGGTGACATTGCGGGCATCATGGCTCGTCGGTATGTTAAATGAGAAAGTGAGCGTAGGGAACGTTATTTCAGTAGCTTCAAAAAGAAAGCTCTGGGGTTATTTACTTGGCTAATAACTTGTAATTCTAGTGCGAGCACTAAAAATTAACAAAGGTTGATCTATAGACTGGGCGAGACTTTTATTTTAATTTTAGTTTGTGAAAATATTTTGGAATTTAGTAAAAGTAACTTAGAGAAAAGGATAATTTAATTAATTATATAAAGAAGTTCTAAAGAGTAAGCGTAGTATGACACAATTCTTTTTAATTTGTAAAATAGCAAACTAAACTTGAAAGCGAA
Source organism: Phalaenopsis hybrid cultivar (assembly GCA_002079205.1). NCBI lineage: Eukaryota > Viridiplantae > Streptophyta > Magnoliopsida > Asparagales > Orchidaceae > Phalaenopsis > Phalaenopsis hybrid cultivar. The sequence continues at coordinate 29,929 of JXCR01135049.1, forward strand.
TATGAAGCTTAGGACACAGTGTCAGATGACTTCACAATGCAAAAAGCCAACGCGGAACTAGTCCACCAACACACCTATTGGGCGTCTTACCCCACACAAAGATTAAAAGTCCTAATGAACTTCAGAACCTCTCTATTCAAAGGTGGTTGAACAGACAATCCTAAAGTTTGGAAGAGTTGACCGTACTTACCCTAAAAAGAAATGGGGTGAAGCATGACAACGGAAGAAGAGTAATCTAGTCCATAAGGGACATGGACATATTACCGATGTATGAAAATAATATTCCTTGCTTTAAATGGAGAGAGAAACTAATCCCCAACGGAGTCGCTAGAAGCTGTCGGCATTTGTTTTGGTGGTCGTCCCATGGAAGCTGTTAGTCATCGGAATCAAAATTTCATTGCCGCTTCGGAGGGAAATTTTTAATATATATATATATATATATATATATATATAATTTTAGAAAAGTATAAAATCAAACTAATCTCATATCTTTCAAAGTTTAGATGAAATAGTGCTACACCTCAATCTATGTTTCTACCTCAAATGATAAACACATAACTTGATAGTGAGGCTCAGTTAAAAAAACTAAGAAATGTACGGCATCCTTTTGGTCTACAAAACCATTTTATTTATAAGCCGGCAAGTTCCCCTACTTAATATAAAAAATTAAATACGGTTTATATTAAGCTGGGTTCTTAAGAGTTTCCTATAAAGGCAAACCCTTATAGTTAATTACATCTTAGATAATCGAAGTCACCTAAGAAAACTCTAGATAAAAATCAGAGGATATAGTTTTCAAAGAGGTCAAAGGAATATGACTTTCCAAAGAGATCGGACAAGGAGGTGTGCAAGGGCAATGGTTCAAATTTGGACAATTTATTTTTTAAATCCAAAGGAAGAAGAACTAGGGGATGTCACAGATCCTGAGGACATCCTCGGTAACTTTCCAAGCTATTCTATGGTTTGGCTTTAATTTAGAGGAGAAAATTTAAATGTTTCATCCTGCCAATTTGATTAATCAGGGCTTACATTCGTGTGAAACGATCATACAAATAACCTGAAAGATATGAGGATTTAGGTTATGAAGAACGACAACCTTAGAATCCTAAAATAGGTTTGGGCTTATATTGTATAACAGAGCCACACAAAGGCCTAAAGAAAAGTTGAGGATTTATTTCGAACTAGGCTAACAACCTCAAAATCCTGTGTCTTATTGTTTAATTTCTAAAGAATGGTTTAGCTAGTGTAGACATGTTTTGCTGTTGAAGATGGTCGTCCTACCCACAATGCTAGCTATAAGCTCCTCGTCGTGGCAACTTTTTAGTTTTCTATTATGTCAAGTCATATTGTCAAATTAAATGTTTCCTAAGGTTATGGAAATTTAAATATTTTTGGGAATGTTAAAGTAGGTTAGAGCAACACCGTTCAGGATCCTACGGTTCCCTCATTTCGGAACTACTATTTTCTTTCAGATTCACTTAGTCCAAATGAATTTACTAAACTAAATTTAATGAGTTCCATACTTTCATTTAGACCATGGGAAATCTCATTAGCAACCGTAGGTTACCTCCTTCGAGGGATTCCTGAATATCTGACATAAACATTTAAATTTATTTACAATTTCTTTTTGTTTTTTTTTTTGATTAATTTTGAGTTGTATTATATTTTTACTGTTGTGGCTGTGAATTTTATCTTGTTTAATTTTTTTTAGTTTTGTTAGGGTTTCAGTTTTGTGGCTATCCTAAAATTTTCAGGTTTTGACATGAAGGGTGACTTTAAGCATTCAAGCAAGAAACAAGAGATACAAAAAAGTAAATGCAACAACTTAAAAGTGTACCTGTCGATTCTTCACGCTCCTCCACTTGAAAGGTTAGCTTTGGCAATATGTATATAATTTTGCAAGGAATTCAAATTACAGGAGTAGATGAAGGTATAGCTACCAAACCCCAAGTTATGACTTTATTGAGTCTCAGAAGATCTTAGTAGATGATTTCGGAACAAAATATAGCAAGTTCAATTTGCCCTTCAAGATATTCAAGAGATTCCAAATTGCTCGGATCATGACCCAGAATCACTTTGAAGATTTCTTGAAATATTTTGAGTTCATTTTAAACTTATCATATCATTTTATTAGTCATCCAAGGTTCAACTAAGGTTATCCCACTGCTTAAGGAAATTTGATGTTTTATTTATCCTTTGGCTAGGAAGTACAATTAATCAATTGATATTTCATTTAAGATTTATGTGAGTGGATGCCTCTAAGGCAAATTTAAGTAAGTAAAAGTTTTGGTACCCAAAGTTGAAATCAAATTTGTAGTGTAAAAAGGTGTTAATCATCAATGATGTTATCTTCTAAATCCGATCAAATAAATTTAAATTTCAAGCTTAGGCCACAACGAAGCCCTGAACAATCACAGTAGGTGAAATTGTAACTTAGCAAAATTTTGATTTAAATTACATGCATTCTTATTGAAAGATCACTTTGTCATCAATTATGGGCATAAGAATAACGAAATATTATCTTTCTAACTCGAACCCATCACTTGAGAATTGTTTAATTTTGATTGACTTTCAAGTCATAATAATTAAGGAAATTACAATTTTTTTCTTTTTATGGAAAAGGTGGCAAGCAAGTTCCTACCTTTTAATCCCATTGTATTTCAATCATACAAACATGATCATTACGATCAAAATTTCCCTTCTTTTCTTTAATTAATCCTAAATCTTGAATGCATCAAAATCTAAAGTTACTCATTTGCCTTTAGAGCTCTACTCCTCATAACTCATTAATCAAAATTCAAATGACTTTGAGAATTTTTTTAGAGTGTCATATCCATAGGTCAATTAAAACATTAGAGGAGAAAATGTGGATCTTCAAAATTTAATTTAATTTAAATAATTATTTAAAATTAAAAGGTAGTATTTTCAAAGTTGATTTAATTGACTATCCAAACTAAAGTTTTTTATTCATGAGAAAACTATTAGAGGTCCCCTTATCTCACAGAAACAGTTAGACAAAATTTCATGATTTTTTTGAAATAAATATTTAATTTAATTACTTATTATTTTTTTATGATTTAATTTGAATGGAAAAGGTGTTTTATTTACAAAAAAGTCTTTTTTATATTTTTATTAAACTTTTCTGAACCCAGGGTACTTAGAGAAAAACATTTTTGCATTTTTATAATTTTTGATTTATTTCTTATAATTATTTTAGTGGGAAAATAAGAAAAATTCTTTTTAAGCTTTTAAAAATTTATTTTTAACTTAGAAAAATTAAGGAAAAAATCCTAATGAGTTCTAAGTTATTAGGGAATAATTAGGCACATTTTAAAACATTTTGTTAGTTTTGGGATTTTTAATTATTTTTAGTTATTTTAAATTCAAAATAAAGCTAAAAAATCAAGTATTTTTTCAAAACAAAATTATTTTTTCATAACTATTCATGATCACAAGGAACTCTGAAAAATACTTTTCATAATTTTCCCAAATGTATTTAATTTAATAAAATTATTTTTTGTACAAAAATAAAAGGTTTTTTAGAAAACCAACTCTGATGCTTAAACTCAGTCAAATATTTTTTAAATTTTTACTCTGAGTAAACAAGATTTTTATACACAGTGTAGAATTGATTTTGTTAATTTTAATTAGTATTTAATTTACATAAATTAAAGCAAAATATATACATTTAATTAACAATAGAAATGTAAAAAATAATTCAAATTATCATGAAATTTTTTCTAAGCTTCTCTGACCATAGGAAACCTACTAAAATTATTCTCATATTTTTCCAAGTGGTATTTTATTTTATATAATTAAAATAAGTCCAAATAGTCATTCTAGCTTGAAAATTAATGTTAGAAGCATAGAGATGCCCTCTGACCTTGGGAAAATCAGAGAACATCCCCTCTGTCAGAGAATGAACCCCAAAAGTTTGAAGCCATGGTGAGAAATGCTCGAACATAATAAATTAAAATATTCCAGAGAGTATTCAATTCATTAAAAATTAGAGAGTTAACAAATAAATTTTTCTTAGTTCACATTATTCTCCTCTATTCACTAAGTAAGAGAGTATTTTAATTTTATTTTTATGATTTTTTTAGAGAAAGATATGGATTTTTGATGTTCTGATATTTAAATAAATAAAAAAAATTGGAATTTTTCTATTTAGACACGCGGAACCACCTCAACCTATTGCGGCTCCGAAAGGCCACATGGCGCTCCATCATTCAATGTCGTCATACACCTTAGCACCTTGTCAGCCTGTGGTTCGCATATCATCTCTTCAACCGGCTCCATCACGACCGTCCCTTGAATAAACGCGTGATCAAATGGCATCCGCTCATCGTCCCTAAATGAGTTAACCTTAGAATTGTTCACACTAAACCCTTAAGATATTCATTTAAGCTCAACCAAATTGCATGGGGTTTGCTCCTAAACCTTTATCTACTCATGAAGAGCATATCTATATGGCTTATACAACATGAAATAAACTAAATACGTATGAAGAATCAAAATAGGCTCAGATTGGAGTTGAGGTTCAATACCTTTATTTGAGAGGGGAGGCCTTAATCAGAAGGTTGTGGTAGCTTTAATTGGATCAGCAAACCTTCAGATGAAGTTCTAGGCCCTGGTGAAATGTCTAGTTATGATTTGAATCAAGCTCAATTTCAGGTGTTGGTCTAGGGCTATTTTAGAGGCTCTATGTGGTGGGGCATTTGTGGGAATCAACTTCTCTCACTCTAGGGATGGTTTGTGCACAGTTTATTAGAGTTTGATTCACTCCAGAGCTGTGGAGAAATTTGCTCTGGTTTTGAGGAAAATTTCTATGAATAAATTGGCTTTGTAGAGTTGCAAAGGGTGGCTGAGAGTAGGGGGATTACACTTATGAAGGTTTGAAAAAGCTCTGCTGATATTTTGGCAGAGTTTGTCCAAGGTTTCAAGCACTCTCTTCTTTAGCCATGGAGATCTCCATTTATAGACATGGCTGCCTAGTGGAGCTCAAGGCTGGGAATTAGGTATTAAAGCATGTTGAGGTGGAGGAAAGAAATGCTCTAGTGGCCAATGGGAGTGAGCCAAGTCAGAGAGGTTTAAATTTGGGTTTTAGCCATTTGGGGTTCCCTTGGACTAGTTGTTTCTGGTGCCTCAGGTGGTGGCTGGCCAGGGACTTGTCACCACTGAGCTAAGGGAGGTCAGACGGTGCTTAACTATGATTAACTCCCAAGAATAAGCAATGATGGAGAAGATATTTCAAGTTTAGGCTAAAAATGGGTAAAATCCCTTTAATTAAGGGACCATTAGTCCATAGCTTATCTAGGGTGGACTAGGCGAGTCTAGCATGGTCACTAGGCTCCATTTGGTAGTTGTGGTGTCTTTAATTTGGTCACTTTGGCATGACTTAATCAATTTTGGTGCATGGTTTCAATTTGGGTTGAATTGTCTTGAAGTTGGGTTTTAGTTAGGCTTGCCATGATATTTAGCCCAATTTATTGATCAATTTTGTTTGAATGATTGTCATAAAGAGTTCAAAAAATATTTGGAGTGATTTTGAATTGACTTGAAGGTTCAATTTGAAGGATTTTGGGCATTTGGTCAATTTGTGGATGTTGGGTTAGACTTGGGTTTATGTTGGGATAGAGTTGTGATAAGACTAAATTGAGAGTTCAAAATGGTATAAGGTAATGTAATGAAGAGTTCTCAACATTAATTTGGTGCCAATTTTGGGGTTTGGTCATTCAATTTGGTGGAATTTGGGCACATGGCTATATAAGGGAAAGTTTGGGAATTTTGGATTTGAGTTTAAATTTAGTGGAACTAAAGCTTGAAAAAAGTCAATTGAGGGTTCAATTTGTTGTGTGGTGATGTTTCAAAGAGTTTATGATGCATAGTTGTGGCAATTGGAGGGACTTGGGGGTTCAATTGAGTGGGATTTTGGTTTTAGGCCAAATTGAGGCTTTTTGATTTGGGTTGAAATTGGACTCAAATGTGGGTCAAATGGACTTAGATTTGGTTTTAGTTGTGTTTTATCATGATTAATTTGAATTTATAATTGAAATTGAAAAAGATGGGATCAAATTGGTGGACATTTTGGGTGAATTTTGGGAAATTGGGCCTTTAAGGGCAATTTGGGGCTTTTCGTCAAAATGAGTCAAATGGGTCAAATTAGGTTTATTTGAAGAGTAAAAATTAGTTTGGAGACATTTTAAGTGATTTTTATGGTTTTGGGAAATTTTGGACTGCGAAGGGTATTTTTGTAATATTGGCAAATTTGGAGGTATTTTGGTAATTTTGGCAAATTTGGGAAGTTGTGGGCAATTTGGGTAGTTTCAAATGTTTTGAAATGCTTTTTTAACAAATATGGTTATTTTGCATGATTTTTTGTTAAATTTGGGGTTTGGGATGTTTTGGTAAAATGGGTAGATTTGGAAGGCAAAAGACTAAGTTTGGTATTTTTGTGAAATTGAGCTGTCAACCACCCTATTTGAGTTATGCTCCAATGGAATCCTTTACTTTGGGTCCTTCTTGTACTAGTATTAGCTAGAACCTAGCCTAGAGCTAGTGGGTCTGGGGACCATCTACATGAGTTTCCCAAAGTGTTAAGGGGGTCAAAGTTAGGTAGGCTTAGGATAAGGTAGTGAGTGGAAGTGTAATGTACAAGTGAGTGACAGAATATGCACCAGCTCAAGACCAACACCTAGGGTTAACCCTAAGGCCAAGCAGTCCAATGGAGACTCCCCTTGAGCTCCCCATATTGACCCCATCTAATAAGCGCTAGAGGTCTGGACCAATATGTGGAACTTCAAGTTGAGAGAAGAATTTAGAGTTTCTAACGGTGAGTGTTCGTTTTCTAGTCCTCTAGGAATAGTCAATAGGAAAGTATTATGGCTAGACCATAGGCTACTAAGGAGGAAACTAGACCTCAACTAAAAATGAGGTCAACACTTCCCTAAGGAATTTAAATCCTTGTGTGCAACTGGGGATATTTGTTTTTGCCACATATGGATCATTGGGCTTGTGTAAGTTTGAGGTCTTGGTGCCTGGGGCAATGAAGATAATGCTAATGTGTGATAAACAGAGGGATACGATGTGAGATTTTGAATTGTGTTTCTTGCCTCAAGTATCTTCAATAAAAGGAGAGTATAAGGACTGATGGTACTATTCGCCAACTCTTGATAAGGACCGAATTAGGTTTCCTGTAGTCCTAGCTCTATTGAAGTAATGAACTCGTGGACTACACCACTTTGCAAAGCATTTACAGAAATTAAACTTCTTTTGTTTGTTAAGTTCTACATGCATGACAATTAAATTAAAAATGAAAACTTATAAAGTTTCATGGTTAAGCACTTAGATCGAGGTTAGGACAACCCTCCACAAAATTTCAGGTTGCTAGCACTCACTCCAAGTCGGGAAGCGCACAGTCCAGCTCTAAGTGCCCACCTTTATTTTATTTCTAAGGCTAAACTTAATTCTGATCTTCTATATGAGACTACATGTCTCTTAAACTTACTTGCATTTTGCTAAGTCTCATTTTCCAATCTTTTCAGTAGTGGATGATCTTGTTTACTTTCCTGCAATTTTTTTAACTTTACTGCAAATATATTATGCTTTAAGATGTAAACCATGCAACGGTAACAAAGCTCAGGTACACATTTACATTTCATGCATTTGTAATTTTATTTATATACCTTACTGCATTTTCTACCTGCATCTATTTAATGTACATGCAGAACTTAACCAAAACTGAAAAATACAAAATGTATTTTCAAAATTAAGTTTATATTTTTAAAACAACAAACAACATAATACATCCTTTTGAATTTACGGGAGTCCCTCGGATGAGGTAACCTATGGTTGCTAACAAGATCTCCCCACTTTAAATGAGCTTAACAACTCATTTAGGCTAGGTAAATTTAAGGGAAAATAGTGGTACCGAAATGAGGGAACCTTGGGATCCTAATTGGTGTCGCTCTAATCAAATTTACCCCTAAAATACTTGAACAACAACAAAACTTGTCACTTAAAAGTTAAAACCTTAAAACTTGATTGTGGAGCTCTCACTTCAAAGAGGATCTTGTAGCTAACCCTGTGGGCAGCATGAAAAGAAGGTACAAAAGAACAACTTTGAGAGAGCAAACAAATTTGCAATAGTAAAACTTTCTTAAGAATTAAATAGAAAGCTATAAGACTTTGAGGTAGCTCATCTAGTATGACATAAATTCTAAACCTATCTTTAGGCTTTTGTACAATTGATCCCAGTTGAGTATAGTTGTGAAAAATTTATAAAGTTGACTCCGTTTTATAATGCTGCCAAAAACTTGATGTGGTATTTAAGTAATAATAATATTAAGCTTTTAAAATCAGGATTCTATGCAAGTATACGTATCGTTATCAAGTAGTATGAGACTTTCTGTTTAATTCCCAAATATCAATCCCACGAGGAAGGTTTAAATTTAAAATGATAAATTAACTAGGAAATTTATAGAAATCAAACGAAATTACAGTCACTAATTTTGAAAGTTTAAGATACTATCAAAGCTAAATTATTTACTACTAGAAGAATTTAAAAGCAGGTTTTAAAATTAATAACTACTAAACTATGTTTATGTGATGAAGTTTTCTAATATGAAAAAGCATCTTTCGCACTGCAATGTGTTTTTTTTTGTGAAATGAGATGAGATAAATGGTTCAAATATGTATTGTACCAAATAGGAGCAATTTTAATTCTCTACCCTGATTCAGTGTTATAGAAAATCATTGACTAATCTTAGGTTTAGTCCTTAAATCTGTGGCTATGCTAGGAGGATACTGGTTCCCACTCCAGAGCTCCCACTTCCTTTCCCCTGAAGGCTAACTCTCGCTTTAATTTTTAAACACTAAGATTGAATTGAGAATTTTTAGTCTGTCACCCTAAAAATCTCCAATTCAACACGCAATGAAGTATATTTCCCTATTTAATTACACTTAATTCCATGAACGAAACACTCTTTCATGTACTTAAATGTGATTCTTACTCTGTTGTAAAACTCATACTCCATTTCCAGGATCATATGTTTCACAATATATTTTAACAATTCAATTGGTCAGATCAAAAAGTAAATTTAGAGTGGAGTTGAAAAACCATCATAGTTTATTTTAAATTTTAATGTTGGCACATCCACATTATCTCTTCATTTCACCATATCTCAGAGTAGGGAGAAAGATAAAGGAAACTACTCATATTTCATGAGAAATATACAACAAAACACAAATTTTATACATAAAAGAGAGTTCATACAACAATAATAAATAAATAACACTTATCTGAAACTCTTTCTCAAATCAAATCCTTTGTAGCCTCTCTTAGGAAATGTAGGAAGAAGAAATCTCTCACCTCTCTTCCTCTCCAATGCTTCATAGAAAAGAATTTACACTTAAAATCACGAAAAAAACTCAAAAATATAAAAATAATTACTAACTAATGGTGTAGAGTGGCGTGGAATGTAGGTGTGTGAAGAGGAAAATTTAAATGAGTAGAAGAAGTTAAAATGTTTTGAAGGGGGTTTCTGATCAAATTTCAGCTCTAAAAAGAGCCTAAGTCAGTTCTCCAATAGGTGCATCCAACAACTCTTCAAAAAGCGTCCAAATTCATCAAATTTTCTAGAAACAGGGCTTCCACCGACATAAGCGCCGTCGTCGCCCATCTTGGTGTCGTCGGCGCTAGTGCTCCTACTACTAAATCCCAAGTCTCTGTCAAATGGCGTCGTTGGTACCCAGTCTGGCCCTGTTGGCGCAGAATAAAATTTTAAATTCTCCATTTTGACTCAAAATTTCATCCTTTTTGCTTTTTTTTGCTTCAATTCCTCAATATCAATAATCCGCAATAAAACATAAAAAATACCTTCCATTAAAGTGCAATATCATCAAAAATGGGTATAAAATTTGGGCCTAAAAATGCATATATTTTTTTTGTATCAAAATTTCCCTAACTTAAATGTTACTTTTCCTCAAGTAACTCCTTTACTACATAAAAATATGACTTATGGTAAAGAATTTAACTTCTAGATTTCCATATCTTAGTGTTATAGATAAAATAGCATCTCTTAAATAAAATTCAAAATAACTCCAGTTAATACTAAAGGTATAAGAATATCTTGCAGTCAAGTCTAAGATTTTTAATTCTCCATTCTTTTCAAGGAAAATTACAAATTATTCATATTAAAGCCACTTAGAATATCCATACAAAAAAAGAACTTAATGAAACTTTACTAGTGCATATACTAATACTAAAATATAAGTTTAGAAAATGTAGCCAAGCCTTTTTCTCTAAGTTGATTTAAGTGAAGCCAATTTTTAATTAGGCATCTCCTCAAGCTTCTCCTCACATCATTTTTTTTTTCTTTACTTTTTCTTTTCAGGATCATTTTGAATCCTTTTTCTTTTCTTTTCTTTTCTTTTCTTTCTTTCTTTTCTTCTTCTTTTTTTTATGTGAGGATTACTATATCTGGATAGCCTTTAATGATTTTGAACTTCAATATCCTCTTCTTAAAGTTAAAAACTTTTTACATTCCTTCACTTTATAAATTTATATTAGCTTTAAAGACTTTTCATAAATTTTTACTCTTTTCTTCTTACATGAATCTCTAAGATTTTTAATACTTCAAAAATACAAATTCCTTTACTTATAATATAAAAAACATAGTCTTATTCTATCATACCAAATAACCTTAATCTCTAAAATTAACCTTTATTATTTTAAAATTTTACTTAAGTTTACTATATATTTAGAATCTTAGATATAGTTATCCAAAGTTATCCTCTAATACCAAAGATCATGTTAAATTTTTTTTAAAATATTTTGAAAATATAACTAATTGAGAACAAATAATATTAAGTCTTTTTTTAAAAAGGAATTTTTTCCCCGAAATTTAAATTTTTAAAAGATTTTAAATGACGAACTGAAAAATTATGGATTAAAGAAAACAATTAATACATAAAAAAAGACATACGTGTTGATGGTTCTGATTTGAAACTTAACTCTGAAATATTGCAAGTGCTAATATGAAAAGCTACAAGACTTTAACTATTAAATAACACATAATACATATAAAAGTTTGCTGAGAAAGAGTTAATTACAAATACATCCAACAAAGTACTAAAAACTAATAACAGTATTAAAAATAGTCTCACAAATCTACAGTTCACAGCACAACATACAATAAAATAAAGTACCACGGTCCACAAACGAACAGTCTAAGAAAAAAGTAAAATTAAATTTAAAATAAAAAATATCTAACTAAAGCATTACCAATAATCGTCTTCTTCTTCTTCTTCTTCCACATCCAAATTCTACTGCTGATATGGAATAAAAATAGGGTGAGTTGGAAACTAAACTGAGTGATCAACCTTCATGAATTTGACCATTACCTCATCATAAGTAGCATCACATTCTAACTTATGTCTTATCAAATTATCAAAGTGAGCATTTCTGCCCTCCATATTTTCCATTCTATGATCCATTCTCAAAATATCTCTTTGTTGGATGATCATTTGCTCCATAAGTTCTTGGATAGTAGGGGCAATAGAAGTACCTGAAGTAGAAGGAACCCCTGGTCTTACTTCTAGACCTCTGTCCAACATGAGATTCATAAGTCTTTATATTTGTAGGCCCAATAGGTTTTATAGGTTCAATCCTCTCCTCCTCTGATCTATAATCAATTCTTGCCTATTCGCATAGTGTAAAGATCAGGGCAGGGTGTGCTAAACCTCCAGAAGTCTCTCCAAAAGCAATAGATTGAATGTTCCTATAAATAATAGAGCCCACATCTATCCTTTTCATCTGCAGGATATAGAAGTTCAAGATGGTTCTATCCCTTGTAACCTCACTGTGATGATTTGTTGGAATCATTATTCCAGAAATAAAATAGTGTCAGGCCTTAGATACTACATTTAACATAGAAAGAGGAATGTTCACATTAACTCCATTCTTCACCTTCCAGGTTCCTCTTCCATCAGCAAGAAAAGAAATTACCTCATCCAAGGCCTCATTTGTAGTAGAAAATGATTTTTACTCGCAGCTATACACATCTTTCATTTGATAAAATACATTAATCTTCCTTAGAGTAAACTCCACCATTTTCCCACGAAAAAACATAAAGTCTTCAGATATCTCCTTAAAATTCTTGTAGAACTCCAGCACTACACCAATAATCACCTCGACAGTAAAGTAGCAAAAATTCTCCCACTGCCGAGCATTGAATAATCTCTCGACTTCTCCTCCCGGATTTTTAAACCCTTGATTTAGAATCACTTTTTTAGCTTTATGTAGACTATTGAAGAAAATGTTTGCCTTATAATTGACAAACTTTTGATCATCAAAATCTATCTTTCTCTTTCCTTTGCTCATTCTAGGTGTCATGGTAAATCTACAAAAATTTGATAAAATCCAAATAAATTCCAAAAAATTCACAAAATCGTAATGTGAAATGTTTAAACTTAAATCTACTAAGTAAGATTTTTTCACCAAAGGATTTTCTTAAAATCTTACAAAAAAATCTCAAAATTTCGGATCTCGATAATGTAAGATAAATCTCTGGTGAAAATAAAAAATTTTGAGTTCAAAGTGTAGCTCTCACATAGAGAAGATGAAATCCAAACTTTGTTTGCCTTAAAATCTCCTCAAATCTGAGTAATAGCAAGCCCTAGGTGAAAAAATCGGAGGTTGAAGGTGACTCAAGGGGTAAAAATGGCATTTCTATGTGCAAATTGCAAATTTTATGGGTGTTCGGGTCCATTCGAGTCGAGAGCGTTGTCGGCGCCCATGCCGACATTGTCGGCGCCCATGCCGACATGGTCGGCGCTAGTGTCCAAAAAATCCATACTTTGATTTTTTTAATTTTTAATTTTCTCTCAATTTACTCTAAAGTTTATTTAGTTTTGTTGAACACTAATTTTCATCTAAAAATAATTCACAAACAAATATTTTCACAAATAACACCAAACTAACTTTTATATATGAAAATACACTTTTTATAAATACATTTTTCTAATCACATTTCCACATCTTCAAAGAAAATTAAATTATAATTCAGCATCCAAAATCAAGCCACAACACTGGAATGCTGACACAAAACTATACACATAATCAAAGTTCTACAGCAAAGTAAAGTAAATATAATCCACACAATTACATTAAAGCATAAAAATTTTAAAATAGTAGAGAGTCTAAATTATTTAATTAATCTGCCTCCTCTTCAGTACTTTCTCCTCTTCTAATATCTCCCATAGACTGGTAATGGACATATAAATTATAGAAGAGTCGGTACAAGAACTGATTAGTCAAATTTTCATCCATCCATCCATTTTTCTTGAACATCTGTACCAATCTTACTTCAACTATTCCTTTATGATCAAAGTTCTCCTTCATTCTCTAATCTAGGTGATCAAAAAGGTAGTTACGATTTCTTATGCATTCGTAATACTCTGTAGTTCCCTTTCTATTTTCTTCATTATCTTCTCCAAAGATATTGAACTTCCAACTGCTGGTGGCATCAATGGTGTTGAAGCATGTGATGAATGGTCAAAAATACAATCTAATGCTTCATTTCCATTCCCTATATAATTTCCATCAATAGGAATCATGGGCTCCCAAGGTGGTAAAACTTTTTCCCAACTTTTATATGGAACTTGAGATTGACTGCAAAGTAAGAAAATTGTAGAAGGATGCCTAAGTCCATTAAGTGGCCCATTCATGATAATACCCATAACAGATTTAAAAATAATGGACACTACATCAATGGGTTTTTTCCATTTGAATTCAATAATTTAGAATGGCACTCTCTTGAAAGTCTACTAATCTTCATGGTAGGTAGTAGTAATGCATATATGAAGAAATTCCATTATTTTGAAATTAAATTAAGCAGCAAAGCAGAGAAACTAACGTATCCCTCATCTCTGTTTTCTCAATTATCATGTTCGTCCATCAGAAAATTATATACTTCTTGCATATCTTTTGTCTGGATAAAATTTGTATAATGATAGATTAGAATGTTTTCTATCATATACAAATCATTAATCCAAGCCAAAGTAAATGGTACAACCATACCTCAAATGAAGATAACTTCTTGGGTAATTCCATGTAAGTTAGCATAAAACTCTTTTACTACGGGTACTATAACTGCAGCAGTAGTGTAGCACAGAACTTCTCAATGCCTCTGTACAATTATTTTCTCGATGTGTGAACTTTGATTACTCACTCCATGATTGATAAAGCCTCTCTCCTTGATAAGTATCTTCTTTGTGATGACTTTATCGTATAATCTCTGCACGTCAAAAGTGATAAACTTCCTTTTATTCAAAACTCCATACCTTGAAGTATTTCTGAAATTTGAATCCATGAAATTAAAAATTAGGAAGTTTTTGGACGTCCAAGTTAGTTTTTAGGACTTTAAATAGACCTCTCGATGGCTATTATAAAGCGAAATCTTGACAAATTCCTCCATAACCGTTCAGCACGTGAAAAATGCTCAGGACTCCGTCGGCGCTCCCGACGGCGCTGTCGACACCATGGTCCTTTAGTTGGGCGCCCTCGACGCTAAAGGCCAAATTCACATCTGAAATTTTTTGTTCAATTTAATTCCAAATTTTCCTCTAATACTAATATTTATATTAATTTATGATATATAAAATTGTGTAGGACTTTAAAATATTATTATTTTATAATACATAAACACACTTATTAACAAAATAGTAATATATAAACATATAGATTTCCTCCCACAAAGCGCTTGGTTTAACGTTGTCAGCCCAACATACCATTTATTTAGTTGGGTTGATTTAGCATTAAAACTTCTTTAAATTGTGGTATGTGTCCTTCATAATAATGTTTCAATCGATTCCCATTAACCTTAAATATCTTTCAAGTTTTAGGGTCCTTAATAACAACTGTTCCATAATGATAGACTTTAATCACTTTAAATGGTTCTAACCATCTAGATTTTAGCTTTCCTGGAAATAATCTGAATCTTTTATTTTATAATCAAACTATTTTGTCCACGTTCAAACATTTTATTAATAACCTTCCGATCATGTCATATTTTCATTTTCTCCTTATAGATTTTTTCTTTATCATATGCTTCATTGAATTGCAATAATCTTTTCTCTCCAGCAACTTTTATATTAAAATTAAATTCCTTAATAGCCCAAAATGCTTTATGCTCCAATTCTACTGATAAGTGTCATGTTTTTTTCCAAAAATAAGTCTGTATGGGGACATTCCTATAGAAGTCTTATAAGTACTTATGTTTGTCTAGAATGCAGTATCTAATCTAGCAGACTAATCCAATTTATAGGGATTTACAAATTTTTCTAAAATTCATTTTATTTCATGATTTGATCTTTCTTTTAGACCGCTAGTCTGAGAATGATAAGCAGTAAAGAATCTATGCATAATATTATATTTCTTTATCAATTTCTCGAGTCTCCTATTTCTTGAGTTCAACGACTCTCTCTTCGTCAATGTTATGGCTCAATCAAGATTTACTTCAGTATTTAAAGGAAAGAAGTGCATACAAGATCAAGTTTTTGAGAGTCCAGGAGGAGAAATTGAACGAGTTATTGCCGAGCGGAGGTGGGAAAACTTTTGTTACACTACCAATAAAGCTGATGAAAATGTTGTGAAAGAATTCTACGCCAATGTAATCTATTCTAAAGATGGAATCGTTTAAGTGCGGGGATTTCCTATTGAATTTAATGCGGCCAGCATCAACACCTTTTACGCAGTCCCAGACTCTTATAGCTGTCATTATGAATCCTTTAGTACGATGGAAGGCCCCCTGAATGATGTGATCAACTTTCTCACTGATGGGAAAGGAATGTGGAAGATTAAAGCAGCGAGAACGGGTAATTTTTTTTGCTTCCATATTGAATTCCACCTCTAAGACGTGACACTATTTTATTTCCTGTACTCTGTTACCGACTTATCACCATAGTGAGGTAACTAGAGATAGAGTTATTATGAATTTCTGTATTCAGAATAATAGAACCATAAATGTGGGGAGAATTACTTTTAAGAATATATTGACTACGGCAAGGGGTGAGACAAGTAGAGGTCTAGGACATCCTGACCTCATTTATGCACTTTGCCAACTTTTTGGAGTGGAAGCTGGAGATGAAGAATTGGTTTACCCTATGAAACCCATTAGTAAAGCCAATTTAAGAACTTATGAATCCCATGAGAAATGGAGATTTGGGAGTAGGAGTCAAGAGCCTTCTACTTGTAGAGATGTCCCCTCTACAAGTTATGACCTTCCACCTTCTAGTTCCCCTAATTTGACTGATTTGATGAATGAGTTGGCCTTGTAGCGGAAGAGCGTAGAATTAATAAATGAAAGGATTGAAGATTTAGAACATCGACATGATTATGATAGTGAGTACCTTCATAGGCTTTCAAATTTTGAGGTAGCTTATTACGAAGCTCAGGCCCGACACTACAGAGATGAACCTAATGTTACTTTCTCGGAGTGCCCCCGATATACTCAGTATCTCCCCGATCCACCTGCTGATCAAGGAGATGAAGACATTGTGTGGGATTTTGATATTTGAATGAAATTGATGTACTTGTACTTGTACTTTTATTTTGTGATCTTTAGTAATAGAAATAGATGTTTGTGTGTATTTGAATTTTCATTTTTATTCTTAAGTTATACTTGGATAATTTTTAATTTTTGTTGTAAAGTTAGTATGGTAGTTAAATTTGCATGTGTAGTATAATAAATGTTGAGTAGTATTTTGTGGATTGTAATGTAATGTGATTNGGGTTTCTTCTGACATTAATGGTGATTTCACTTTCCTCCTTTGCTGGTGAGATCTTTCCACTATTTTTCTTTACATTACTTTGTGTTTTCTGTCATGCCTCCAGTTTCTTGATCTTTTGTTGATGATGTCTTAGATGAAGGTTGCGGTTCAGCAGCCCCTTCCAATAAATTTTCCCTTAAAGCTTTCATGATACTCTTTCTGTTGAGGGTGAATATATTTTTATCAAGAAGTTGGGAAAGAAAAATCAGAAGCTTGTGCTTTATGTGTCTGAGGATGAAACTTCCATTCTTGCATCTTCTTGTCGCTTGACACTAGTGGGTAAATTTAATTATGGCATATCAAAAGTAGAGTTGATCAGGAGAGAATTTGAAATGCTAAAAATAAAAGGTTGGTGGAAGGTGGGTATCATAGACGATAGACATACTTTTATACAATTAGCCAATGATGAGGACTACACCCATCTTCTTGCTAAAAGATTGTTGATATTTTGGAAATGGTCTATAACCTTTCATCCTAAAGCTGAATTGCCTATTATTCCAATTTGGATTTGTTTTCTAGGGCTTAAACTACACCTATTTAATCATGAGATTATATATTTGCTTGCTGCTACTTATGGCAAGCCTCTGAAAATGGATCATGCTACTTTTACCTTATTGAGACCATGTCAAGCGCGTATTTTTGTGGAATGAGATATTGTACAGGCGTTTTGTAATAAAACATGGATAGGATCGCAACACCAAGGTTATTGGCAGTCAGATGAAATTGAGAGGCATTCACTTTACTGCGCACATTGTTATATGTATGGGCATTAAACTACTTTTTGCTTTCGATTGAATCCACATCTCAAAAATACACACAATACAACACATACTATTTCACATGCCAACAACAAAAAATTTTGAACATCTTGTTGTTCAAACTAATTCTGAATATGCGATTGTTTCTATTGATAATCTTGCTAATATGGACATCTCTAATTTGTAGTCTTTGGAAAAGGGAACTATAGACAATTGTGTTGAGGCATTACCTGGCACTAATGTCTTACAATCTTGCTATAATGTGAATCTGCAACTACTGCAGATTAATAATGAAGTTGTATTTGTCAAAAATTCAAAATAACATAATGCAAATGTGGCTTTTGAGGAGCCTGTGGACACTACATTGCTTGAGGGGCACACTAGTGATAATGGACACTCTACTTTTACTAATACTTTGCTTCATTCTAATTTAGTTGGAACTCATTCTGATGTTGTTGATTTAACTACTACTTTATCTAATGCCACTATAATCTTGGAAAATGAATGGCAGGTGCAAAAACATTCAAGAAAAAAGACTAAGTGTAACATTGAGCTATCTAGATTAAATGCTAGCAACATTATTCAAGAAGGAACTTATCACTCTGACGAAGAATAGTTGGTTAGCTCTACTAGATCTTCTAGAAGGGTTGGTTTATGATAACATGATTAATATAATGGTACGAAATATTAGGGGAGTGGCGGACCCTAACTCCCTTAATAGGCTCAAAAATCTAAGTAGGGTTCATAAATTACTCATTTTTGTTATTTTGGAACCTTTGGTTCATGTCAGTAAACACAAAATTCTTAATAAATTCAAAGATTATTGTTCTCACTGTAACGTTAACAACAAGATTTGAATTTTTTGGAAGCCCACTGTTACTCTCTCCATTATAAAAGATGAGGAACAATATATTCTATCTCAAATTGATTTCAATGTTTTTTAGGGATGGGGGACTTTTCTTTACTCTAGCTCTTATTTGCATGAAAAAAAATTGCTTTGGCAAAAAATTGAGACTATGGGAAGTATCATCAATGCGAATTGGTTTACTGGTGGGGACTTTAAAATGATCATGAAGCCTACGGAAATAAAAGGAGGGGGTAGAGTTGGGCCTGCTCTTATTAATAGATTTTCTAAATTTGTTTCTAATGCAGGTCTTTATGACTTGGGTTATTCTGGTTCTCCTAATACTTGGCGGAGGGGATTTCTTTATCAGAGATTGGATAGATTTTTAGCTAATTTGCCTTTTCTAAATCACTTTCCTATTGTGAAGGTTCAGCAATTGAGTCATGTTACCTTTGATCATAATCCAATTTTGCTCACTTTGGATTTTACTATCAAATCGATGATTTTTCGCTTCAAATTTCTTAATGTTTGGACTTCTCATGACACTTTTCTCAATTAGGTAACTCAAGCTTGAAAAATTGATGGTGAGGTATCTCTTTGGTTTGTTCTATGGCAATTACATAAAATTGTAACTGCTCACCTAATTAAATAGAATTACCAGGTCTCTGGTAATGTTCATAAAAAAGTCCAGGATGCTCAAAATATTGTTGATTCCTTGGAGGTCCAACTTGAAGTTTCTGCTCACCTCATGGACAATGTTGCTCAGTTTCATCTTGCTCTTTTGGATGCTATTACCTTAGAGAAAAAATTGCTTAAGATGAAGGCTAATGATTCTTCCTTTATTGTTGGAGATAGAAACACTAAATATTTTCATTCCACTCTTAAGGATAGAAGAAATATCAACAACATTTTAAACATTTAAAAAGGGGATGGGAGTATTTTAACCAATATGGAAGATATTGGTAATAGTGTTGTTAGCTTTTTCACTGAGTTATTTCATTCTACTACTCGCATTATGCCTTTTGATCCCTCTTATTATGAGGAGGTGTTTAACAACACTAATAATATCAATTTGTCTTACTTGCCTGAGGAACAGGAAATTTTGAATGCTGTCAAATATATTTGCCCAAAAAAACTCCTAGTCCTGATGAATTTTCTTATGCTTTTTACATTCACACTTGGGAGATCATCAAGAATGAGGTTATTCTTGCTATTCAAAGTTTTTTTCTTGGAGATAATCCTAGTATATATTTTACCTCTACTTTGATTGTGCTTATTCCTAAAGGTAATGATAAGGTCACTTGGGATAACTTTCGTCCTCTATCACTTACAACTGTGATATCTAAAGTTATGAGTATAATTATAGTTAACAGATTGCAGCCTCATCTTACTCATAGTATTGTTGAACAACAGTATCCTTTTATTAAGGGTAGGGATATTACTGATAATATTCTTTTAGCACAAGAGATGATTAAGGATTTGGATAAAAATGCAGGGGGGTAACATGGTCCTCAAATTAGACATTAAGAATGCTTTTAACATTATTAGCTAGGATTTCATAATATTGCAGGCTAAAGGCTTTAAACAAGATTTTTGCTCGTTAATTCAGAGGTGGCTATCTAATAATAGCTATAGCGTGATAGTTAATGTTAAAGCTCATGGTTTCTTTTCTGCTATCCGGGGCAGTAAGCAAGGAGACATTATTTCTTCCACTATTTTCATAATTGCTTTTGACTATCTTTCAAAGCTTATTAATAAAATGCATTTTTAGCATCCTTATCTTCAATTCTCCCATAAATCTAAAATTGTGGTGAGCCACCTTGCTTATGCAGATGATGCCATACTGTTTTTAAATCCCAAAAAATATGTTAATAAAGCGACTATGTCCTTGTTAAAGCAATTTCAAAACATTTTAGGCACGATTTTCAACTTGGCTAGGTGCTCCATTTATTTTGGTAAAGGTGCTTCTTCTACCACACATGATTGGGCTTCTAACTTTATAGGCTATAAAATCTCTAAACTTCCTATAAATTTTCTTCGGGTTAACATTCTCAGAGGCAAAACAGAGCAAACACAGATGGATGAGGTGATTGAGAAAATTAAACTCAAGATCAATGACAGGAAAAATACTTTCCTCTTTAATGGAGGAAGGCTCACATTGTTGAAAAGTGTCCTCTGCACCCTTCCACTTTACACTATGCAAGTTCTTAAAACTAAAAAAAGGACTAGAAAAAATCTTGAAACTATCTTTAATAAGTTTCTTTGGAAGGGATCTAGATCGTCTAAAAGTTTGACTACTTGGCATTATGCATATAGAACTCTTTGTGCTAGTGGGTTGCGATTTAAAACTCTACAACATACTATTTATATAAATATGTGTAAACTCTGGTTTAAATTTTGGTTGGGTGAATCGCTATGGGCTAAATTCATGCTACATAAGTATTGTAAAAATGTTCATCCCTCTTCTGTCATTTGGAAAGTGGGGGATTCAAAGCCTTGGAAGGCCATTATTAATGCTCGGGATGTTGCTTCACATTTTATATTTTGGGACATTGGTGATGGTAATATTTCTTTCGGGAAGGATGATTGGGGTATCTCTATGTATACTACTTTGCCTATGCAAGGATATGATGTTAAGTTGCTGGTCTCGGACTGTTGGACTGATGGAGAGTGGAATTTAGCAATGTTGCCACTTTACTAGTTGAAATTGCCCCTGGTACTGCTAATATTCTTATTCATGATTGTCAGCACTATTTTTGGTTAGAGGAGTTGCCCGTAAGAAGCTGTCGGTCACCGAAATCGAAATCCCGTCGCCCGCTTCGGAATGACATTTTAATTTACATATATATTTAGTTTAGAAAAATATGAAATTAAACTGACCCCATATTTTTCATAGTTTAAATGAAAGAGCAATGTACCTCAAATCTTGTATCTATCCCGAAGGATAAACACAAGACTTGAGGATGAGGCTCGATCAAATAAACAATGGAGTATATGACATCCATTTAGTCTGCAAAACTTTTGTATTTGTCAACAAGTTCCCTTATTTAATGTAAAGAATTAAATAAGGTTTATATTAAGCTGGGTTCGGACATGCTTCCTCTAAGGGCAAGACTCTATATTTAATTACATCTTAAATGACCAAAGACACCTAATAAGACTCCCGATAAAAATCAGGAAAAATTATCTTCAAGAGTTTCAAAGGTTAGGAATTTTCAATGAGATTAGACCTAGAGGTGTGAAAGGGGATTGGTTCAAGTTTGGAACATTTTGTTCTAAAGTCTAAAGTTGGAAAAACTCGGGCATGTCATGGATCCAGAGGAGAATCCTGGTGACTTACCAAGGTATCATAATGTTTCGCTTCTTTTTTTTGGAGAAATCTTTAAGTGTTTCATCCTTCCAATTTTATTAGTTAGGGCTTACATTCGTGTGAAACTATGACACAAATAGCCTAGAAGATGTGAGGGTTTAGGTCATGACAAACGACAACCTCGTAATTCTAAGAAGAATTAGGGCTTATATCATATAGCAGGGTTATATAAAGGCCTAAAGATAAGGTGGGGATTTATGTTGCATAAGCAAGCAACCTCGAAGTCCTATGGTTTCATTGTTTATGTCTATGGATAGAAGATTAATTTAGCTGGGGAAGACAAGTTTTTCTGTTGAAGATGGTCGTGTTGCCCACCATGCTAGCTCTAAGCTCCTTGCCATGACGAGTTTGAGTTTTGTAGTGTGTCAAGTTATGATGTCAAATCAGGTGGCCTTATGGATTTAGTTCTTTAAATTTTATGAGGGCATGTTAAAGTTGATTAGAGCAACACCGATTAGGATCCTACGGTTCCCTCGTTCCTGCACCACTATTTTCTATTAGATTCACTTAGTCTAAATGAATTTACTAAACTCAACTTATTGAGTTCCATAATTTCATTTAGACTGTGGGAAGCCTCGTTAGCAACCGTAGGTTACCTCCTCCAATGAATTCTCGATCATTTGATAGAGGCATCTTAATTTAGTTGCAATTATAGTTTTGTGTGTTGTTTGTTATTAAATTTTTAGTTGTTTTATATTTTGAATGACGTGGAGGTGATTTTTATCTTGGCTGATTTTAGTTTTAGTTTTGGTTTTTGTTTTGTGGCTATCTTGATAGTTTTAGTTTTCATGCAGCGTGACATCGTTGTTTAGTATGAAAATTTATGTAAGCATAAAAGTATAGCAAAAAAGTACAAGAAAGATGACGCTGAAAACTGTAAAAGCGTACCGGATGAGTTTTCTCGTTCCACCACCTGAAACTCAAAATGCTTGTGAGTGCAGTTCATGTAGAGGCAAACAAGTAAGATTTTGGTAGTTTTCCTAACCCTATGTCATATCTTGGTGGGTCCTTAAGAGTTTAATTAAAGATGATTTATCAAGCAAAACATATTAAGTTTAGTAGATCTCTTAGGTATCCAACGGATCTAGAGAAAGAAGCAGGTTGTGCTACTCTCTCGCTGCCTGGTGTAAAATCCCGAGTTCTTTTAAACGTATTATGTTTCTTAATAATTCATTTTATAATCCCGAGTGCAGTTCATGTAAACACATTAGTGTCTCAATTATCCATAAGAATAGAGTAATTATCACAGGTAATTCAATTTAAGAATTATGTGGGTGAAGTCCCTTAAAGAGGCAAGTTTAAGAGACTTCGCCAAATTTTAACTTTGCTTGTAGTGTATGAAATATATTTTAATGATGTTTACTTTTCTAATCCTTATTTAAATGAAAATTGATTTAGCCTAAGTCACTACTAAGCCCTTAGGATTTTGGTGAGTGTCTTAGTCATTACAAATGAAACTGACTTATAAGTGATGATGATGGTTCATGTTTTTGTTTTTTGTTAATCAAATAGGGGCATTAAATTAGTGAGTTATTAACACCCAAAATTATACCCCTAAATCTAGGATCATTTAATCAGCTAGACTCCCAAATTTAGGTAATTTAAGGAAATTGTAAATTTATACTTTTTAATTAGGAAAAGCTAGGTTGGTTTCTACTAGTTAACCCTTTGTATTTCAAACATCCAAATATGTTAAATAGAATCAAATATTTCCCATTTCCATTTCTGAAATTAGGCCTAAATGTTAATTAAGGCTAAATTTCCAAAATTACACACTTTCCCCTAAGGCTCTATCACTTCATAGTTCATAAAATTTAATCTAAATAAGTTTGGAATTTTTATACTACCTTACTCATGGGTCAATTGAGACATCAGAGGAGAAATTGTGATTTTTCAAAATTTAATTTAATTTATATAATTATTTTCAAGCAAAAATGAGATTTTTCAAAGAAAATTGCTAACTTCACCAAGGTAAATTCTAACCACTTGAAATTTTTATTACAGTTAGGCTTAAACTAGAGAAGCCTTTGGACCAAACTTCATGATTTTTTGAATTTTATCTGAATTTTAATATTTATTTTAAGTTTTAGGGTGTTTATTAATTATAAAATATTTTAAATCTGGAAAATTAAGGTTTATATTTTTATTAAGTCTCTCTAATGTCAAGGGATATAGAGAAATAAATTTCACATTTTTTTGATTTTTGTTTGAATTATTGAAATTATTTTAGTAAAAATACAAATTTTAGCCTTTAAAAATTATTTTAAGCTTAAAAATTCAATATCTTTATTTATAAAATTAGGAAAAATATTTCAATTCTTCCTAAGTGTAAGAAAAAATTTATAACTTTTTTATGAATTTTATTACTTTTGTAATTTTTATCATTTTTTAAATATTTTAAAATAATTAAAATAGACTAAAAATGAAGTTTTTATTTTTACTTCAAATTTATTTTTATAAAATTCCTCTGATCACAGAGAACTCCAGAAACCAAGTTTTATAATTTTTTAACTTATATTTTAATTATTAAAAATCATTTTAGTGCCAAAAATATTAATTAACTTGAAAAATTAATTTGAGATATTAAATGAACTCCAAATATTTTGAAATTTTTATGGGAAGTTCTCTGGAGTTTATATTTTAGTGTAGATTAAAAATTAAGTCATTTAGATGTTTATGTTATCCAAAATTAATTTTATTTATGTTTTAGGGTTGGTAAAGCTTAAGTGCATTCTTAGAGATTTAACTAATGAAATTATTTCCAATGGGCCCTTTAGTCATAGCGAACCTTCCAAAATTTTCTTGAAATTTTCTAAGCAACATGCTAATTATCATAATTAATTTAAGTAAATTATAGACATAAACATGAAAAATATGGATCTCTGTCTAGGGACCTCCTTTAAGTTTGTAAAAATCAAAAGATATCCTCTAAAATAGAGGCAACAACATGCTAAAATTTCAATCCATGGTGATATGCCTATGTACATGGAGAATCAAAACATTCAGATCCGTGTTTAATTAATTAAAAATAAAATATGCATCACATGGACTTAAAATTATTTCCACATTATTCTCCACTATTCACTAAGCAAAAGGCTTTATTTTATTTTATTTTTATGATTTTTATACGCCAAGATACAAACTTTAAAACTTGGGCTATTTATTTAAATAAGAAAATCCCTATTTTTCTATTTAAATGTGCGACGCTGATTGTATCCTCGGCAGCTCCGAAGGCACGCGTGGTGCACTCTAGTTGGATGCCGCCATACATGTAGCTGCTGACTCGGCCCACGGTTCATGTAAGGAAGCGTTGTCTGGCTCAATCTCCCCCCCACCCCCCCGTCTATCTGATACACCCTCAATCGGACGACTCCACGTCATCATCCCCGATGGAGTGATCCTGTGACCGTCCACACTAAAACCTTAAGATCTCGGGCTAGACTCAACCAAATCACTTCGGGTTTCATCCTATGAACTTGTTTAAGTGAGACGAACATATCCATACGGTAATCATACACCTAATCAAATGGAGAATCAAAATAGGCTCGGGAGGAAGAGGAGATCAATACCTTGGCTCTGAGAAGTGCAGCTTCAATCAAAGGTGCTCGACACATTCTTTGGGGTCTAAGGAGGGTAGAGATTAAGCCTCTGGCTGTGGAGCAAAGCCTAGGTATGAACTTGACCAAGCCCGATTTCAGGTGTTGGTCTAGAGCTATGTTAGAGTGTCTGTGGAAGGGAGATTGGATGGGGCTTTTCCTTCTCTCACTGTGGTGAAGGTTTGGGTGAGTTTAATTTAATTTTAGTGGATTGTAGAAGTGTGGAGAGCTCTGTTCTGGTTTTAGGCATAGATTCGAGCTCTAAATTGGGCTTCGGCAAGGGGATCGAGAGCAATGTGGTGGTTAGATTGCAATGAGGAGGTCTCAAAGAGGCTTTAGGATCAATTTGGTGAAGTCTCTCAGAGGAAATTTTAGTACACTTCCCATGGCCATGGAGGTAGTATTTATAAAAATGGCAAAGGGGTGGCTCAAGGCCAATGTTTGGGTGTATTGTGATGCTTCGGTGGAGGGTAGAGGAGCTCTATCATTTGATTTGAGTGAGGTGGCCTCTCGGTTTGATTTTGGTGAAATTTAAGAGGGGGTGGCCCATAGTTTTAGCTTCTCTAATGACTAGGCTGGCCGACCATGGTAAGCGGAAGTGACTAGGAGCTCAGAGAACCCAAGGGAATATGTCACAACAATTTAATGGGCTGAGGTTTAGTTTTGGCAAAAAGAACTTAAACCTAAGAAAATATGGAAATCAAATCCATTAATTTAGGGGACCATTGGTCCATGGATCACTTAGCTTGGGTTAGGTGAGTTTTGGCCCAGTCTTAGGGTTCAACTAATGGTTGTGGTGGAGTTAATTTGATGGCTTTGGGGTTGTTAGGCTACATTTAGTGCATGGGTCCAAGTGGATGCAAATGATAAAAATTTGGGTTTGTGATAGGCTAACCATATTAATTGGCCCAAATAAATGTTTTATTTGGTCTATATGATCATAAGGAATAACTTTGGAGAAGGATGAATGTGGTTTTGAGTTCAATTGATGGTAAATTTGGAGGAATTTTGAAATTTGATCAATTTGGGCATATTAGGCTGGGTTTGGGTCTAGGTTGGGTTAGCGTTGGGTCTAGTCCAAATTGATTATTATAAATGGTTAGTAGGGATCTCATGAAGAGTTTTGAACATAAATGGGGTGCCAATTTTGGGGTTAAGGTAGTCAATTTGATGAGATTAGGTCATGTGGCCAAAATTAGGGCTTTGATCTAAATCAAAATGGAGCTCAAATGATGGACAAATTGGGCTTGGATTTTGTGTATATTGGACATATCAATGGTTAATTTGAGTTTAGAATTTAAATTGGGGAAAATTGAGACCAATTTCATAGACATTTGAGGTAGATTTGGGGAAAAATGGGTCCTTAAAAGGCAATTTTGAGGTTTTGGTCAAAGATGGTCAAAATGGCCAAATTGGGTCATTTGGCAGTTGAAGAAAATGAAATTAGGAAAATTTGGGAGGTTTTGGTAATTTTTGGAATTTTTTTTAGAATTTTTGGAATTTTGTGCTAAGTAGGGGTATTTTGGTAATTTGGCAAATTTTGGTGATTTTGGGTAGTTTTGGTGTTTTCAAGGTGGTTGAGATAATTTCTGAACCAATTTAGGTATTTTGGGTAAATTTGGGAATTTTGGCCAAATTTTTGGTCCTAGGGGTATCTAGGTAATTTGGGGGAGTTTAAGGCCAAAAGGCTAGGTTGGGTATCTTGGTAGAGTTGGAGTGCTAACCACCATCAATAAGCCAGGGATCCATGGAAATCCCATTTTGGGTCCTCTATTTAGTGGTCTTAGCTAAACTCTAGCCTAGGGCTAGTGGGTTTAGCGGACCACCTACATGAGTCTCCCAAAAGTATCAAGGGACCAAAGCCTAGGAGTTTAAGTTTAAGATTGTGAGTGATTGTGAGTGCAAGTATGTACCTTAAGCCCTAGAATAACACCCAGGGTCAACCCTAAGGTCCAGCAGTCCTAAGGGTGACTCATCTTGAGGTTCCCCGATAATGACCTCACATACTAAGTGCTAGAGGTTTTGGATCAATATGTGAAACGTTAAGTTGAGCAGAGAAGAGGGTAGAGTTTCTAATGGTGAGGGTTCCTTTTCTAGTTTTCTAAGAATAGTCAATAGGAAAGTCATATGGCTAGACCTTAGGCTCCTAAAGTGGAAAAACTAAACCTCAACCAAAAGTGAGGTCAACAATGCTCTAAATAAGGATGTCCCCCTTTGTAAACATCATGCTAGAATTTATGTCACTAATTTGCTTTAATCTAATCTGCACTCATTTACACCCTAGAAATGGCATGTTTATTGTTGGAATAAATTTATCTCGCCCACAATTTCATTTTTTCTTTGGAGATAATTCCATAAATCTCTCTCTCTTGATGATATACTTAAATTGATAGTGCTAAAACTTGCTTCTTAGTGCTATAATTGTAAAAAAAGTGTTAAATCTTTTAGTTACCTGTTCTTTGAATGTCCTTTTTCTAAAGAGTATTGACATTGAATTGTATGCTTCTATGGTATTAATTGGCCCACTCATCTGACATTTAAAACTGTTATTAGAATTAGGAAGAGCTTTGACCCTTTTTTTAACAAGCACTTTTATTTTTCTGTAATTGTATTATGGTTTATCTGGATGGCAAGAAATAGTCAAAAATATGAAGCTTCCTATCACACTTCCTCTAGCACTTCTATTTTAGCTATGTCTTATTTTAAAAAGACTTGGAAAGCCTTCATTGGACAGGATGCCTCTCCCACTGTGGCCAAAGGTGGCAAACCCATTTTCATTAAATGGGTACCATCCCCCTAAGGTTGGTATAAGGTTAATGTTGATGGGGGCTATTCTAATGCTTACACGGGTATGGAGATTTGATTAGAAAAGATTTCAGTAGATGCATTGCTTATTGTGCTTCACCTTGTATTGTCAGTTTTTCTCTTGAGGCAGAGACCTCTACGGTGCTTGCTGCAATCAACATTATCACCACTTTAAATTTAAACGAAGTTGTTGTGGAGACTGACTCTGAAGTAATTTTTAATATTCTTTTGGATAAACTCAAGCCACCTTGGTTTATCTTAGCTATCCTGAAAAGAATTTGGTTTTCCATAGAGAGGCATCACCTTAATATATTATATTCTTTCACTTATAGAGAAGGGAAACAATCTGCGGAATGGTTTTCTAAATGGAGGGTGCATAGTGCTATTATTGGTGATATTCCCCCTCCTATGTTGTATAATTACATTAAAAGTGACTTGGAAGCCCCTTATGTTCAAGTTTAATTAGCTATTTCTTTATTTGGGATCATTTTAGAGAAACATGCGACTGGATTTGGTAACTTTGGATTGCTATTCTCTGTATTTTTCAAATTTATTGTTATTGAAGCTATTATTTGGGCAGGTACATTGGGGTGTTAAGCAAAATTATTTGGAGTTTGGCTCTCGATTTAGACTATTTTTTGAAAGCTTATGATGCTCTGTTACTGAGAAGTTTGATTGTTATAGCTGCTAGATTGGACATTCTAAACCACCTAAACTCGGTTTGGTTCACATTAGTTTCATGGCTTACATCAGTTTCATGATTATTTGCATAGCTTATAGTTTTATTGCACTACTTTACTATCCCACTGAGTTTACTAGACTTGTTTTGGTTATCCTTATTTGAATTTGCTTATTCTTGAAAGGCTTTTTGGCTTAATCACTTATTGCTATTTATAGATATGTTGAGAGCTGGTTTGGTAACTCCAATTTTACTAATGGCTATATGGATGCATGTTGGATGGCACAAGATTTTGGTGCTTGAGCTTGTAAAGTACTTGGGTCTTATTAGATGGGATTATTTGGTGCCTAAGAACTTAAGTAGAGCTGCTGTTAGTATCAATTGCATCTCTTTGCTGATGTATTGGGATTCTAATGATGGTTATGATTTCTACCGGCTCTTAGCACTTACTGGAAAGCATTTTGCAAATTGGCCCTTAAAATTACACACTGCTGATATTACTAATTACGGGAGGCTTCACTGAGCTTTTGCTAGTTCTCTGCAGTTTATCACTACTACTCATGGTTCAACTTTATGACTTAGTAGAATATCTTTTTACTGACTGTAGTTTGGGTCTGAGTTTGTTGCTGCTTCCACTGGACTATGCACTCCTTACTATGATTTTAAGTTTCTATAGTATTATTAATAAGAATTTTGGTCATCTTGCATATACTGATTTGCTGCCTCATTTAGTTTTTGTTGGCCACTTACTGATCGCTAGATTGATTTTTATAGACATGCCCTTTCTTATTTGAATGATTTATCCTTTACTTTTGTTGAATTGGGTTTTGTTATACATGTAAATTTTTGGTATACTTTTTATTTTAGTATACTTTTTGTGGAACTACAACAATTTTTGTTTTTTTTCTATGGAGTTGTCATACACCTAAAATATATAGTATTTTCATACACATTTTTATACCTATTTTTTAGATATTGTACTTTAATGGAAATTTTTTTTTGTGTTTTTCTTGCAAATACAAGTAAAAATGGAAAAAAAATGCTTAAAGGAGCGAAAAAGGATCAAATTTGGAGCAAAAATGTTAAAAATTGTGCAAAAGAATTTTGGCGCCTAAGCCCCAAATCCGGTGCGTACGCACCGGTTAAATAGAGAAGGTCAGGCCTAAGCATCAAGACCCCGCGCTTAAGCGCCAGTGGCAGTTGCTAAACGAGTAAAATCAATTTTTATGAATTTTGAAGAGGTTTTTGAGGCGCCCATTGGCATAATAGGTGATTGTATCAACCATGGATGAAAATTATCTTGAAACGATCCATCTCTTGGGTAAATACACCGAATCAAGACACATTTTGAAGAGATCCCAAGACACCTCTTGGAAAACAATAAACGAAAGAAGAGAGGACTTAGAAAAGAGTCATGAAAATATTGGCAAGTTTTGAAAGTTCTTCTCTGAGGGAGTAAGTTCAAAGAGATTTTCAGGAACGACTTTTTATTTAATTCATCCTTTTTGTTATTTTTTTTGCGTGATTGTAAAAGAGAAGAGATTCAAAGGAACTTCAAGAGTTTGGTGGATCTTTTTATTTTAGACTACTTTTTGTTTTAATCGAGACTTGTTGTTGGTTTGACAATGATTTCTTCTTTTAAACTAAAGTGCGGTTTAGTTTTCTCCATGGATTCTGAGTAGTTTTCTTTATCTTTATTCTTAAAATGATAATTAATTAGGTTTTGGATGGAAGTTGTGGAGAGTATTTATCTTTAATGATGGAAGAAGTTGTGATGATTTAAATCCATGCACTTCATTTACTTCTAGATGGAAATTGTGGAGAGCATTGATCTTTAATGTTGGAAAAAGTTGTGATGATTTAAATCCATGCACTTCATTTACTTCTTGATTTGACCAATCGAGATGTAAATTTATTGTGAGAACATGTAAGAATCGGGCTGGTATTGTCTCAGTCAATAATGATCTTTAATGTTGGAAGAAGTTGTAATGATTTAAATCCATGCACTTCATTTACTTCTTGATTTGGCCAATCCAGATGTTAAAATTTATTGTGAGAACATGTAAGAACCGGGCTGGTATTGTCTCAGTCAACAATTAGAAAGAATCACATGAGGTTGTATGAATGAGAATGTAGTTCATATGATTGATTGAAAATAAATAAAAGAATCACATAGGTTACATGAATGAGAATGTAGTTCATATGATTGAATGCAAATGAATAAGGAAATACTCATTGATGGGTGTAGAGTTAGAGGAGTTTAATGTGACAGGTTAAAGTCCCAAAATTTGGTTAGTATTTTAGGTTCTGATATGAGAATGTTAGCCCTTAGGTGGTGGGAATTGAGGGAACTCTAAAGTGAGAGCTAGTATCTTCTTTGCCTTGCCAGTCTTCAGAACTATTCAAACTTTAAATTAACCAATGTTCTTAATAGCATCTCTAATAAGGGTAAAGAATATTATTGTTCCTATTTAGTACAACACAATTTGCATACTTCCACAATAGAATTCCTATACTTATTACTGATTCAGATAAGAAGGAAGATATTTTCATATTAAATACTTTTCTTCTACAAAAACTTTAGTTATCTTTTTAAGTTGTTATGTTTAGTTAAAAAACAAAAATATTAAAAATCTATAAATTTTAAATTTCTACAAAAATTGTTTTAATTTAAGTAATTATCTTTTTAAAAATAGAAAAACTTTCTAAAAAGTGCATATTACATAATCTTTTCTNGTAGTGGGTGTGGTGAACATTTTTCACTGAGGCCTTCTAAACTCTTCAGAGAGCTTCCCTAGGGGACCCTTAGCTCATTTCAATCCATTTCCCCCTGCCAAATCTACCATGGCAATCCAATTTTGAGCCTGAATTCTTGCCCGAAACCAGGACAAAATTCAATCTCAACCTACACAGCACCAAACCCCAAATTAATTGGTTCTACACCTTCACAAG
>JXCR01135049.1:70846-86841 GCA_002079205.1 Phalaenopsis hybrid cultivar
TTAATGAAACTCAAATTAATTATACAACTACTGAAAAAGAGTTATTAGCAATAGTATTTACTTTTGATAAATTTAGATCATATTTGATTGGAACTCATTGTGTAGTGCATACAGATCATTCTGCTATTAAGTATTTAATGAAAAAGAAGGATGTTAAACCTAGACTTATAAGATGGATTCTTCTTTTCCAAGAATTTGATTTTAAAATAGTAGATTGGAAGGGGATTGAAAATCAAATTGCTGATCATTTGTCCAGACTTAAATTAGAAAAACCACTCAATTTTCAAAAAGAAATTAATGAACATTTTCCAGATGAAAAATTGTTCACTATTAATGAGTGGCGTGTTCCGTGGTATGCCGTCATTGTAAACTTTATTGTTAGTGATATTATATCCTATGGAATGACATACCGATAGAAGAGAAAATTTATTTCTAAAGCTAAGACTTATTTTTGGGAAGACCCATTTTTATATAAATAAGGAAATGATCTAATTATTCGAAGATGTGTACCGTTAGAAGAAATTTATGAGATTATCCAAAAAAGTCATAATTTTGATTTTTGGGGACATTTTGGTGTTGATAAAACAACATACAAAATTTTACAATCTGGATTTTATTGGTCTACAATTTTTAGAGATATTAATACTTCTATCAAAACTTGTGATAGATGTCAAAGAGTAGGCAATATTTCTAGGAGAAATGAGATGCCCCGAAATTATATGCTAGAAGTTGAAATATTTGATGTTTGGGATTAGATTTCATGGGACCATTTATACCATCTTTCCAGAAATTTATATATTTTTGTTAGCAAGATTAGATTTCATGGGACCATTTATACCATCTTTCAGAAATTTATATATTCTGTTAGTAGTGGACTATGTATCTAAATGGATAGAAGCTGTTGCTTTACCTTGATGTGATGCTCAAAGTGTTGCAAAATTTTTGAAAAAAAAAATATATTGTAGATTTGGGATGCCAAGAGTTATCATTACTGATGGGGGAAGTCATTTCAAAAATGCCATAATGGAGAAGTTATTAAACAAATATCGTATAAATCATAGGATTGCTACTGCTTATCATTCTTAGACAAGTGGTTTGGCTAAATTATCCAATCGGGAAATTAAAAGAATTATGGAAAAATCTGTGAATCCAATAAAAATGAATTGTTCAGTCAAACTTGACTATGCTTTGTGGGCTTATAGGACTGCATACAAAACTCCTATAGGAATTTCCCCATATAAGCTAATACTTGGGAAAGCATGTCACTTACCAGTTGAACTTGAGCATAAAGCATATTAGGAGATTAAAGAGTTCAATTATAATTTGAAAGATGGTGGTAAGAAAGGATTATTATAATTAAATAAGCTTGAAGAGATATGAAATGAATCTTATAAGAGTGTTAAGATTTACAAAGAAAATATGAAGATGTGGCATGATCAAAAGATTCTTACTAAAAATTTTCAGCCAAGGCAACAAGTTTTGCTATATAATGCATTGTTAAGATTATTTTCAGACAAACTTAAGTCCAGGTAGATGGGCCCATTTATTGTGATAAAAGTTTATCCTTATGGAGCTATGGATATTAAAGATCTTAAGTCTGAGAAAATATTTAAAGTTAATGGACATAGACTGAAAACTTATTTTATAGGGGATCAACATAAGTTTAATAATGGAATGATGTTGGGTCAACCAGAATAAGCACTGATTACGTCAGGCTAATAACTTAAAACCAAGCGCTTTGTGTGAGGCAACCCATAATTATCAGAGTGTTTTTGTTTTATGTGTGGTTAAGAAAATTGGGGTAGTATTTTTTAGACTATTATGTGTTATTACGAATTTTAAGATTTTTTTTAATGATTTAGACATGTTAGAATAAGAATTTGGACGTTAAGTTGACTAGTGCAAAAATGTGCACTGGTGCTTAAGTGCCAGATTTGGCGCTTAAACGCGGCAGTTTTAATATATGTGCAAAATTCGGATTCTAGAAGGGAAAACTGCCAATTAGTTTGTAAAAATGTGCCAAGGCAGTTTCTAAATGTGTCTAAGAGTTATTGGAAGGATTTAGGCCTATAAATATTGTGAAGGAATTTCACCCCAAATCATTTCTAGCCCTAAAGTCTAAGAGAGAGAGAGATTTTGAGATGATGTCTTCATGGATAATGGATTTGAAGAAGAAGGAAGAAATTCATTATTCAAAGTGCACAAGAGATGTATAACGGTTTCTTAGCCATTAGTATTGAAGGGTATCAGAGAAGATCAACAAATATGAAAATACAATGTCTTTAGTGGAGATTAAGGTATTAGAGATTCATGCACATCTTGAGCATATTGGATGGCAATTAAAAATGTAATTTTGCCACACTAGTTATATAGAGGAAGCAGATAAGGAGATGTTTCTTAAGCAAAAGTGGATTGAAAAAAGATTGTATCAGAGCACGTCACCACCCATTTTATCAACTTTATATTCCAATTGCCCCAGGAGAGACTAATGAAAGACCTGAGTTTGTACCTTCAAATGAAGAGTGTAATTAAGTTCTATGTTTGAGTATATTGGTTTGGAGTCATTGTGTTTACATGCTAGTGTTTGTTTTTAGTGTTTATGACTTTTTATGAGTTTAATTGTGAAATGATTGTTAAGGGTTTGAATTAAATTTTCTCATCCAAGACTATTTGGAGTGAGAATTAAGTGTTAATTGTATTTGTACTCATTTGTGAATTAATATAAGTTTGTCTGTGTGAAAATTTGTGTTATTTTTAGCCTCAAATTGAAATAGTTATTATGGAGAATTTTGAGAGAGGGGAGTTACAGGAAGTTAAAAATAGTCATTTAAGTGCTATGAGACCATTAAGGGTGGTTTACTAGACAAATAGTGCATTATACTTTAATTTGAAAATTTTGAAAATCGTGCACTGGCGCCTAAGAGCCACATCTCGTGCTTAAGCGCTAACTAACCTGAGAGGCAGGCGCCTAAGCATCACTTATCTGCACTTAAGTGTCGGTTCACGAAAACCAATTTGCAAATGTTAAAAATGAAATTTCAACCCAAAAATCACCATTTTTAATGCCACCGTCACCTTCAACCTCTCGAGTTTGCGATTTTTGTGGGCTAGGGCACATTTAAAGTGAACATTTCTTAGTAGAATCAATTGAAATTTGCTAGATCCAAGTTCCTTGAGGTAAGAGATTTACTTCTATGCAAAAATTTTGAATTTTCTCCATGTATTTTAAGCACATTTGGAGAAATTCAAAAATTCACTATTTATGATGAAAAATGAGGAAAAATCTATGAAAATTGCATGAGAAGTTTAGTTTGTGCTTTTGGAAGTTTAGTTTACTAGTTTAGACTTGATTTTTCAAGATATTTTTGGAATTTATAAAATTTGTAGAATGACACGAAGAATGATGAGGAGCAAAGGAAAGAGCCCTTTTGATTCGAGTAAATTTGTTAGTTCGAAGGCTCAAGATCAGTACAGTGATGCGTTTCAATCACGAAAACTGATTCAGGAGCAGTATTTTAAGAATCCAGGTGGAGAAGTGGAAGATCTGATTGTTCGCCGATAATGGGAATAATTATGTTGTTTTTATATTGTTGTCGTTATTTCTGTTGTTAGGGAGTTCTATGCTAACCTCCCTAAGGCTGAAGTCGATAGAGTTATGGTTCAAGGAAAGTTGGTACTTTTTTCATCAGAGGTAATCAAGTTTTCTATCATCTACCACCTGATACCATATGTTTTTATTCAAATTATAGTCTGACTGAAGCGGAGTTAGACGAAATTATTTCCTACTTGACTGTTGGAAGAGGACTCTAGAAGATCACTAATGAAAGGGGAGTCAACTTCCAACTTCAATGTTATGTGCACCTTCAAAGGCTTAAAACTACTTTATTTCTGCTCGTCGCTTCCAACAAATCATCTCAGTGAAGTTACAAGAGAGAGAGAGAGAGAGAGAGAGATGTTAAATTATTGTATTCAAGAAGGAAAGCTCATCAACATTGGAGCTTTGATCTATCAGACTATCATCAGTTCAGACACAGCTGTTACTACTGCAGGTCTGGGATTTGTTTCCTTGATCTTTTCTTTGTGTGAGCAAGCTGGAGTTAAATATGATAGCTAGGAAGAATTATTGTTCTCTAAAGCCCGTCACTAAGGTGAATGTGAAGACTTATTCTGAGCATTCTATTTTTGGCTAGAGAGGAGGATTTTCCAGGAGCTCTGGAATGGAGACATCTGCTGCTTCTACCTCTGCTGCTTCTACATCTAGACCATCTACCTCACGTGCTTCTACATCTAGAGGTGAGTCTACTGAGACCCGAGACACATTATTACAGATGATGATGGACAATATCAACTATACCGCTGATAAGGTAAGAAATTTAGAAATCTTTGCAGGTCATACATATAGGTATAATAGGAGAAAGAGTGATTATGAAGAGAAATTCCACTCGTCTTTGGAGAGCCTAATTAGAGGTGACTGAAGAGTGCAATTTCCTCCATAACCTAGATATCCTGATTATGAATCTACAAATGTCTGGAATAGCGGTGATTCTAAAGATGATGAGGAGTCGGACTGATTTATTTCTAAGTCCGTAATATGTGTTAGACTATGTGTTTAGGACTTGTGATTTGTTTTCTGTTATTTATTTTTATGTTAAGGACTATGTGGTCTGGCACTGCTACATTTGCATCCGTGTGTTGATTTGGACTATGTATTATGTTTTAGACTTTGATGTTTTATTATTTTTGTGATATTTGTGTTAGTTAATATTTTTTTTTTAAATTCTAAGGTAGTAACTGTTGTGACTTTTGTGATTTATTTAGTTTAGAACTTTACTTAATTCTATGTCTTTTGAAAAGATTAAAAATCTTGCTAACATAGATCTTAAATTTAAATTTCAGAAACTGCTACCTTGTATATTTCTTTTATCATGTTTGTGTGTTTGTTTTTAGTTGAGATTATGAAGTCAAAGTTAGTGTCTTAGTTTGCTTTTATGTTTATACCCACTGCTTAGAAGTCTATTGAATCTTTACATGTTGAACTGAAATGAAAATATTAGAAAATTTGATCAAAATTAATTTTACTCCTGTTGTCAATTTTTCTACTTGTATCATTAGAGTTTAAAAATTCAAATTAGCATGTTATTTTAAATTTTCATTCCTACTTATATATATATATATATATATATATATATATATATATATATATATATNAAAGAAGTGGTGTTACAAATAGGTAATCAGTTACAAAGTCAAGGAGCTATAACTAGAAATATTGAGAGTCAACTTGCGCAAATTGCAAGTTTATTAAGTAATAGATTCCAATGAACACTTCCTAGTAATACTGAATCAAATCCAAAAGACCAGAATAAAGAACAAGTTAAATTCGTACAACTTAGAAACGGAGGAGAGTTGGAAGGTAGGGTTCAAAAAGATATTAAAGTAGAGAGAGAAGAAATTGAAGAAACAAAAGAGGACACTCCGAAAAATTCTGAAAGACCTATTTCTCTGCCGGAAATTGATTTAGAAAAACCACCACCTCTATTTTCTCAGAGACTTCAACAATAGAAGTTGGATAAGCAATTTTCAAAATTTCTAGAAATATTTAAGAAGCATACAATCATAATTCCATTTGCTGAAGCCTTAAAAAAAATGCCAAGCTACGTAAATTTTATGAAGGATATTATCAATAGAAAAATGATGTTTGAAAATAATGAGACTGTTTCACTTAGTGAAGAGTGCAGTGCTATAATTCAGAAGAAACTTTTGAAAAAGCTTAAAGATCCTGGTAGCTTTACAATTTCATGTGCAATAGGAGACAGATTTTATGGGAAAGCTTTATGTGATTTAGGTGCAAGCATTAACCTTATGTCATTATCAATATCTAAAAGATTAGGATTAGGATAAATCAACCCTACTACTGTAACTCTACAGTCAGCAGATCGTTCAATAACCTGTTCTAAAGGAGTTATAGAAGATGTCCTAGTGAAAGTGGATCAATTTATCTTTCCTGTTGATTTTTCATTGTGCTAAGCATATGGAGGAAGATAAAGAGATACTTATCATTTTAGGGAGACCTTTCCTAGCCACAGAAGGACAAAGATAAAGAGATACCTATCATTTTGGGGAGACATTTCCTAGCCACAAGAAGAGCAATGATGATACCTATCATTTTGAGGAGACCTTTCCTAGCCACAGGAAGAGCAATGATAGATGTGCAAAAAGGGGAATTAACAATGTGCGTCAATGATTCCACAGGAAGAGCAATGATAGATTTGTTCAAAGGGGAATTAACAATGTGCATCAATGATCAAACTGTTACTTTTAACATTTCAAAATCAATGAAGCACTCTGCAAAAGGTAAAGAAGATGAATGTTATAGAATGGATATTATAAGATATCTCAGCGAATGTCATTCCAAGACTACTTATGAAGAAAAATCTGAATAAAAAGATTTGGAACATGAGCAAGAAGAGGAATTAGATCAATGTGTAAACCTTTCTATGGAAGATTCAAGTTATGTTCAAGAATATTTTGAAATTTTGGACACGATAGACAAAGATAAATTATTTTGTCCATCTATTGAAAAACCACCTGAACTTGAGTTAAAATTACTTCCTTAACATTAAAAATATGCCTTTGTAGGAGATTCCTGTACTTTACCTTTTATAATTTCTTCAAAGTTAACGAAAGAAGGAGAAGAAAAGTTGATGAAAATTCTAAAAAAATTTAAGAAAGCCTTTGAATGGACAATTGTTGATATTAAAGGAATCAGTCATTCAATTTGTATCCATAGAATTAATCTAAAAGAAAACTGTAAACCCAAGGCTGATCTAAAAAGGAGATTAAATTTTATTATGAAAGAAGTTGTTATGAAATAAATTTTAAAGTGGTTAGATGCTGGAATTATCTACCCTATTTCAGATAGTGCATGGGTTAGTCCAATTCACTGTGTTCCTAAGAAAGGGGGAGTAGCTGTAACTGTGAATGAGTATAATGAGTTAATACTCACTAGACAAGTTACAGGGTGGTGAATATGCATTGATTATAAGAAATTAAATCTTACCTCTAGGAAAGATAATTTTCCACTACCCTTTCTAGATCAAATGTTGGATAGACTAGTTAGACATAAATACTTTTATTTTCTAGATGGATATACCGGCTATCACCAAATTCAAATATCTCCGGAGGATCAAGAGAAAACAACATTTACTAGTCTTTATGGTACTATTTCTTTTAGAAGAATGGCCTTTAGTTTATGTAATGCCCCCGCTACATTTCAAAGATGTATGATGGCATTTTTTTGTGATTTAATTGAAAAAGGGATTGAAGTCCTTATGAATGACTTTTCAATGTTTGGAACTTCATTTAACTCATTTTTAGAACATTTATCTAAAGTTTTAAGCGCTTTGAAAAACAAATTTAGTCCTTAACTGATAAAAATGCTAATTTATGGTAGCAGGAGGAGCTGTATTAGGTCATCAAATATCAGAAAATTGTCTTGTTGTAGATCCTGCTAAAATTCAAGTGATCGCTAATTTACCTTATCCAACAAATGTAAGGGAAATTAAGAGTTTTTAGGAGATATATTAAGGACTTTTCTAACATGGCTAAGCCTTTATGCTATTTACTGGAGAAATATGCAATTTTAAATTTTGATGAGGAATGCCTAAAAGCTTTTAAATTATTTAAAAAAATTTAATCAATGCACCAATTATAGTTTCACCAAAT
Source organism: Phalaenopsis hybrid cultivar (assembly GCA_002079205.1). Classification (NCBI taxonomy): domain Eukaryota; kingdom Viridiplantae; phylum Streptophyta; class Magnoliopsida; order Asparagales; family Orchidaceae; genus Phalaenopsis; species Phalaenopsis hybrid cultivar. The sequence goes on from JXCR01135049.1 coordinate 78,572, forward strand.
TAGAAAAAACCTTTTGAACTTATGTTTGATGCAAGTAATTATGTTATTGGAGGTGTTTTTAAGACAAAGATATGATAAAATTTTCAATGTTCTTTACTATGCTAGTAAAACTCTTAATGAAACTTAAATTATTTATACAACAACTGAAAAAGGGTTACTAACAATAGTATATGCCTTTGATAAATTTATATCATATTTAATTGGAACTCATTGTGTAGTGCATACAGATCATTCTGCTATTAAGTACTTAATGAAAAAGAAGGATACTAAACCTAGACTTACAAGATGGATTCTTCTTTTACAAGAATTTGATTTTAAAATAGTAGATCGGAAAGGAACTGAAAATCAAATTACTGATCATTTGTTCAGGCTTGAATTAGAAAAACCACTCTGTTTTGAAAAAGAAATTAATGAACATTTTCCAGATGAAAAATTGTACTGTAAATGAGTGGCGTGTTCCATGGTATGCCGACATTGTGAACTATATTTTAAGATATCTTAAACCTTATGGAATGACATACCAACAAATGAGGAATTTTATTTCTGAAGTTAAGACTTATTTTTAGGATGACACATATCTATATAAATAAGGAAAGGATCTGATCATTCGAAGATGTGTACCATTAGAAGAAACTTATGAAATTATCCTAAAAATGTAATAATTCTGATTTTGGGGGACATTTTGGTGTTGATAAAAAACCATACAAAATTTTACAATCTGGATTCTATTGGCCTGATGGGGGACAGTGTTGATAAAACAACATACAAAATTTTATAATCTGGATTCTATTGGCCTACAATTTTTAGAGATGTTAATGCTTATATTAATGTTGATAAAACAACATACAAAATTTTACAATTTGAATTTTATTGGCCTACAATTTTTAGAGATGTTGATAAAATAACATACAAAATTCAGATTTTGGGGGACATTTTGGTGTTGATAAAACAACATACAAAATTCTACAATCTGGATTTTAATTAGCCTACAAATTTTTAGAGATGTTAATGCTTATATTAAAACTTGTGATAGATGTCAACGAGTAGGCAATATTGATGCTTATATCAAAACTTATGATAGATGTCAAAAAGTAAGAAATATTTCTAGAAGAAATAAGATGCCCCTCAATTAGATGCTAGAAGTTAAAATATTTTATGTTTGGGGATTAGATTTCATGGGACCATTTATACCATCTTTCGGAAATTTATATATTCTATTAGCAGTGGATTACATATTTAAATGGATAGAAGCTATTGCTTTACCTCGATGTGATGCTCAAAGTGTTGTAAAATTTTTTAAAACGAACATATTTTGTAGATTTGGGATGCCGAGAGTTATCATTACTAATGGGGGAAGTCATTTTAGAAATGTCATTATGGAGAAGTTATTAAAGAAATATCATATAAATCATAGGATTGCTACTGCTTATCATCCTCAGATAAGTGGTTTGGCTGAATTATCCAATTGGGAAATTAAAAGAATTATGGAAAAATCTGTGAATCCAACAAAAATGGATTAGTCAGTCAAGCTTGACTATGTTTTATGGGCTTAAAGGACTACATATAGAAATACTATAGGAATGTCCCCATATAGGATAATATTTGGGAAAGTTTGTTACTTACTAGTTGAACTTGAGCATAAAGCATATTGGGCTATTAAAGAGTTCAATTATAATTTAATGCTGGTGAGAAAAGGATGTTACAATTAAATGAGCTTGAAGAGATAAGGAATGAATCTTATGAGAGTGCTAGGATTTATAAAGAAAAATTACAATTAAATGAGTTTGAAGAGATAAGGAATGAATATTATGAGAGTGCTAAGATTTATAATGAAAAAGATGAAAAAATGGCATGATTGAAAAATTCTTACTAAAAATTTTCAACCAGCGCAATAAGTTTTGCTATATAATGCAAGGTTAATATTATTTCTAGGCAAACTTAAGTCCAGGTGGATGGGCCCATTTGTTGTGATAAAAGTTTATCCTTATGGAGCTGTGGATATCAAAGATCCTAAAACTGAGAAAGTATTTAAAGTGAATGGTCATAGACTGAAACCTTAGATATTAATGACAGGTAAACTTAAGTCCATGTGGATGGGCCCATTTGTTGTGATAAAAGTTTATCCTTATGGAGCTGTGGATATTAAAGATCCTAATTATAAGAAAATTTTTAAAGTGAATAGACACAGACTAAAACCTTATTATATAGGGGATCACCATAAATATAATGATGGAATGATGTTGGGTCAACCAGAATGAGCACTGGTTACATCGGGCTGACGACGTAAAGCCAAGCTCTTTGGGGAGGCAACTCATAGTTATCAGTGTGTTTTTGCTTTGATTATTGTTTTGAGTCTGATTAAGAAATTTGAGGTAGTATTTTTAAGTTTATTATGTGCTAGTATTAATTTTTAGACTAACCTATAACTGTAATTTGGTTGTAATAAATGTGTCTTGGCAGTTTTTAGTCGTGCCTAGAAGTTATGAGGGGGAATTAGGCCTATCAATAGAAGGGGTTTGTGAAGGAATTTTACCCCGAATTATTTTAAGCCCTAAATGTCTATAAAAGAGAGAGATTTAGAGAAAATGTCTTCATAGGAGATGGATTTAAGAAGAAGGAAGAAGCCATGAGGAAGAAGTTCACTAGTCAAAGTGCACAAAAGATGTATAAGGGTTTCTCAGCTGTTAGTAATGAAGGTATATCAGAGAGAAGATCAACAAGATGTAGAATAATATATCTGTATTAGAGACTAAGGTGGTTGAATTGCATGCTCATCTAGAACATATTGGGTGGCAACTTAAGATGCAATTCAGCCATACCAGTTATATAGAGGAAGCGGATAAGGCGATGTTCCTTAAGAAAAAGTAGATCAAAGATGATAGTATTAGAGCTCATCACCACTGTCTACTTTATCAACTCTATATTTTTGAAGAGGCTACTGAGAGATAAGAATTCGTTCCTTCTAATGAAGAGTGGCATTAAGTTAAGTGTTAGGAGACCATTTATGGGTGGTTTACTTCAGCTAATAGTGCATTTTACTTAGAATAAAAAATTTCAAAAATTGTGCACTAGCGTTTAAGTGCCACATCACATGCTTAAGCGCGAGCCAACCCGAGAGGTAGGCGCCTAAGCACCACTTACCCGTGCTTAAGCCCCGATTCACGAAAACCGATTTGTGAATGGTTAAAAGTGAATTTTTAGTCTGAAAATACCATTTTTAATGCCTCCTATCGTCTTTCCCAACTTAAGTTCACAATTTTGAGGGCTAGGGCAAGTGAAATTTGGAGATTTCTTTGTGGAATAGAGTGAGATTTTCTAGATCCAAGTTCCTTGAGATAAGAGCTTTATTTCTATGCAAAAATTTTGGATTTTCACCATATATTTTAAGCACATTTGGAAGATTTCAAAAATTTACTATTCATGGTGAAAAGTGGAGAAAATCTACGGAAATTGCTTGGGATGTTTAGTTAGTGCTTTTGGACGCTTGGCTTAGTGATTTAAACTTGATTTTTAAAGTTATTTTTGGAATTTATCAAATTTGTAGAATGACACCAAATGAAAAGGACAAAGTAAAGAGCCCATTTAATTAGAGCAAATTTTTTAGTTCAAAAGCTCGAGATCGATATGACGCTATACAGTCACAAAAAATTGATTCAGGAGCGATGTTTTAAGAGTCCATATGGAGAAGTGGAAGACTTGATAGTCCGCCGACAATTGGAACAATTCTATTGTTTCTCTGCTGTCGCAGTGATTTCTATTGTGAGGGAGTTTTTTTCCAATCTCCCAGAGGCTGAGGACGATCGAGTTATGGTTCGAGGGAAGTTGGTATCTTTTACTCCAGAGGTAATCAACATGTTTTACCATTTACCACCGAAGACTTTATGTTTCTATGTGAACTATAGTCGTACGAAAGCAGAATTAGACGAGATTATTTCATACTTGATTATTGAGAGAGGACTTTGGAAGATTACCAATGAAAGGAGAGTAAATTTCCTAACTTCAAAGTTATGTGCACCTTCAAAGTCCTGACACTATTTCATTTCTGCTCGTCTCCTTCCGACCAATCATCTCAGTGAAGTGACTAGAGAGAGCGACGTTGAATTATTGTATTCAAGAGGGAAAGCCCATCAACATAGGGGCTGTGATCTATCACACTATCAACAGTTCTGCTAGAGCTGCTACTACTACAGGTATGGGATTTGCTTCCTTGATATTTTCCTTATGCAAGCAAGCTAGAGTAAAGTATGATAGTTGGGAGGAAGTTTTGTTACCTTGAAAGCCCATCACGAAAGTGAATGGGAAGACTTATTTTGACCATTCAATTTTTTTCTGGAGAGGAGGATTTTCCAAGAGCTATGGATTAAAGATGTCTGCTGCATCTACCTTTACTGCATCTTCATCTAGACCATCTACTTCACGTGCTTCTATATCTAAAGGTGATACCAAGACTCAAGATGAGTTGTTGCAGAAGATGATGGATAATATCAATTTTACCATTGATACGGTACAAAATTTAGAGAGTTTTGCAGATCATACTAATAGTTATAATAGAAGGAAGAGTGATTATGAAGAGAAATTCCACTCATCTTTGGAGAGTCTGATTAGTGGTGAACCAGGAGTGCAATTTCCTCCATATTCTCAATATCCTGATTATGAGCCTTCCGAAAAATGGTACAGTGGTGATTTTGAGGATGAAGAGTAGAGCTCAGAATTTCATTTATGATTGTAATATGATGTGAACTCCGTGGTCTGAGCTTGTTATATTTGCATTTGTGTGTTGTTTTGTACGATGTTGTGTTTTGGACGTTTATGTTTTATTATTATTACGTTTGTTGTAGTTTATATTTTATTTTTAAATTTTAGGGTAGTAACTATTTTTGTGTTTAGTAATGTGATTTGGTTTGTTTAGAACTTAACTTAATTTCATATTTGTTATAAACTAGAAAATCTTGCTAGCTTAGATCTTAAACTTGAATTTCAGAAACTGCTGCCTTGTATTATCTTTTATCATTTTGATGTGTTGTTTGTTTTTTTACCCACTGTTTAGAAGTCTATTGAATCTCTACATGTTAAACTAAAACCGAAATATAGAAAATTTGATCAAAAATTTATTTTACTCATCTCTTTAGTTTTATACTTGTATAATTAGGGTTAAAATTCCTGTTAGCATGTTATTTTTAAATTTTCATTCCTGATTATATATATTTAATGCTAAACTGTTGAATCTGTTAAAAAGTTAAGTTTGGGTGGATGAAAAATATTTTCAAAATTGGCATTTTATTTGTTCTCAAATGTACTACAAAGGAATTTAATTTTAAAAGAAAAATTGATTATGTATATGAAGTTATATTAGGGAAGTAAAATTTGATTTTTAGAAATGAGTATAGGAATTTAGTTGAACTTTTGAGTAATGAAGAAAATCTTTAAGTTAAAAGTTTTTAGTGTAGAAGTTAAAATTTTTAGTAATGAAGAAAACTTTAAGTTAAAAGTTTTTATATGAGAAAATGATTAATATAAGTAAATTAAGTAATGAAGAAAAACTTTAAGTTAAAGATTTTTAGTATAGATTATGATTAATACAAGTGACTATCTTTAGTAAAAAAAATTTTATTTTTGAAAAAAATTAGATAATTTAGACTTTTATTTTTAATTCTTAAATTTCTTTTATTAGAATGATTTTAAAACTATTATTATATTTATAAGTAAAAGTTTTATATCAAGACTTTACTTTAGGAAATGAGAAGTGGAATTCAAAATCCATTAAAGACCTATCCAGATATAGTAATCCTGGTCTGAAAAAGAAAAAGAAGAAGAAGAGGAAAAGAAAAATAAAAGAAAAAGAAAAGGAATGTAATGGAGGAGAAGCTTGAGGATTAGTGCCTAATCAAAAATTGGTTTTACATTTGATCTTTTTAAAGTATAAGACATGATAAAAATCTTAAGCTTATAAATATAATATAGTAAGTAAAATTATTTTACTAAAAATTTTTTAAGTAGACAAAATAAAAGAACTAAAATCTAAATTTAGAGAACTTACAATATTTCTGAATTATATAGGAACTCATATTTTCATAGTTCTTAACATTAAAAATTTAAGTTAGTCTCGTTTACTAATTATTTTTTCTAAATTGGACTATTATATTTCTAAATCTAAATTTTAGTAACTCCTAAAGAAACACATATACATATCATACATATCTGATTCTTAAAGATTAAAGTGTCACTTGAGGACAAGTAGCATTTTAAGTTTGGAGGATTTTGATACACCTAAAATATATAGTATTTTTAGACACATTTTATACTTATTTTTGAGATATTGCACTTTGATGGAAGGTATTTTTTTATTTTTCTTGCAAATATAAGTAAAAATGGAAAAAAAAATGCTTAAAGAAGTGAAAAAGATCAAATTTATAGCAAAAAGGTGAAAAATTGTGCAAAAGAGTTTTGGCGCCTAAGCGCCACATCGAGCGCTTAAGTGCCAGTTCCAGCGCTTAACTGCCAGATCCAGCGCTTAAGTGTTAGATATAGTGCTTAAGCGCCAGTTAAACAGAGAAGGCCGCGCCTTAGCGCTGAGACCCCGCGGTTAAGCGGCAGTGGTAGTTCTAGACGAGTAAAATCAGTTTTCACAAATTTCGAAGAGGTTTTTGAGGCACCCATTGGCTTAATAGGTGGTTGTAACCACCATGGACATAATTATCATGAAGGGATGCATCTCTTGGGAAAATACATCGAATCAAGACACATTTTGAAGAGATCCCAAGACACCTTTTGGAAAATCATAAAATAAATAAGAGAGGACATAGAAAAGAGTCCTGAAAATATTGGCAAGTTTTGAAAGTTCTTCTCTGGGGAGTTAGTTCGGGGGAACCACCTTTTATTTAATTTATCCTTTTTGTTGTTTTGTTTTGAGTGATTGTAAAAGAAAACATATTCAAAGGAACTTCAAGAGTTTGATGGAGGCCTTGAGATAAGTTTTTATCTTTTTATTTTAGACTACTTTTGGTTTTAATCGAGACTTGTTGATGATTTAACAATGATTTCTTCTTTTAAACTAAAGTATGGTTTTGTTTTCTTCTTGGATTCTGAGTAGTTATCTTTATCTTTATTCTTAAAATGATAAGTAATTAAGTTTTGGATGGAAGTTGTGGAGAGTCTTGATCGTTAATGATGGAAGAAGTTGTGATGATTTAAATCCATGCACTTCATTTACTTATTGATTTGGCTAATTCAGATGTTAAAAATTTTTTTAAGAACATGTAAGAACCAGACTAGTATTATCTCAGTCAATAATTAGAAAGAATCACATGAGGTTGTATGAATGAGAATGTAGTTCATATCATTGAGTATAAATAAATAGGGAAATATTCATTAATGGGTGTAGAGTTAGAGAACTTTAAAGTCACAAGTTAATGCCCCCAACTTGGTTTATTGTTTTAGGTTCTCATATGAGAATGTTAGCCCCACGTGGTGGGAATTGAGGGAAGTCTAGAGTGAGACGTAGTATCTTCCCTGCCTAGTCGGTCTTTAGAACTATTCAAACTTTAAATTAGCCAATGTTCTTTTTAGCATCTCTAGTATGGGTAAAGAATATTATTGCTCCTATTTGGCACAACATAATTTGCATACCTCCACAAAAGAATTCCTATACTTATTACTGATTCATGATAAGAAGAAAGATATTTTCATATTAAGTACTTATCTTCTACAAAAACTTTAGTTATCTTTTTAAGTTGTTACTCTTTAGTTAAAATATCAAAATTACCAAAAATATTTAAATTTTAAATTTCTGCAAAAAATCATTTTTATTTTAAGTAATTATCTTTTTAAAAATAGAAAAACTTTCTAAAAGTGCATATTACATAATATTCTCTATGAGTTCGATATTCAGGTCTTAATAAAAGTTCTATATTACTTGATTACGATACGTATACTTATGTAGTAAACAAATATAAATATATATATATGTTAAAAAGTTAAATTCTTATTTTTCTTCAAGATGAAGTTTTTGGTTTTGTTGCAAAATAAGGAAATATAATTGAATAATACCATCAGAACTATTGATATACTGTGCATAAGTCATTCAGAACGGGATCAAGTTGTACTGTCGGTAGTGGAACCTTTAGGATTTTGATGTTTTTTTTTTTTAGATGGGGATCCACTATCCCTCCCCAATATTTGTAAAAATTTTTTTTATTAATGCGTAAGGAGCCATGAGTTGCTCTATTAATATATATATATATATATATCTCATCTCTTTAGTTTTATACTTG
>JXCR01135049.1:87016-103387 GCA_002079205.1 Phalaenopsis hybrid cultivar
TATATATATATATATATTATGGTGAAGGAGTTGCTTTTAACTCCTTACATGTTAGAGTAATATGCTAGTACAGACAACAGAGAGGAGACTGGGGACTCTTTTTTGGTTCAATACAAGAGCCCAAGAGCTCCCTATAAAAACCAAGAAACAACCCTGAAAAGGAGGAAAATACAATGACTTAACAAAGGTAGTAAAGAATTGTAAAATTGCATCTACACCAAAGGTAGTCATGTGTCCAGATATGCAATTCTGAAGTAGGGAACTTCCAGGATATCTCCTTGCAGTAGATAATGGATAGCTAGTGGGGGGTTGATAGCAACCTCAGCATTTTAGAATGTCACCCAAGCTAGGTCAACAAGTTTGCAGGCTGATTTCCTTCCCTATAGATGAAAGTGAACTCGATTTGTAACTTACTACTGAGATCTCTAATTTTATATTTTGAATATGAGTGATGTCAGAGAGATCCCTCCTCAAGATTTAGAGGTGAATAATTACAGCAAAATCTAATTCCAACCAAAGCTTATTCCAATTAGCCTTAGTGGCAGGGTTAATTGCCCAATACACAGTAATAAGTTCAGTCTTAGTGGCATCAGAGGCCATTACTGGGGTGTAGAAGTACAGAAGACACTTACCCAAATGATTTCTATATATACCTCCCACTCCAGCTCCATTTTTTGTAAAGCTTCCATCAGTATTGATCTTCACTATGGGACGGTTTGGGGTTTCCTAGTAGACTCTGATAACTTGAATAGGATTTGGATTGATAGGAAGGCAGGAGTTGGAGATGTTAGGGAATCTTTACCAATTGATCATCTTATGAAGGTAAGGTAAACAGTTTCTAGCAGTTTTTCCAACATTTGGATTGACATCTTCAAACTTTACTATGTTTCTTTCCATCCATATGAACCAACAGTAATAAAAGGAATAGTAGCATATTTTCTCTTGTGTCAGACAACCAGCACTTGATAAGCCTATCCCAAGTGAAATCTTTCTCATCAATGATCAACTGATTTAATATTTGTTTCCATACCAGTTGAGCAAAGTTACATTCAAAGAATAAGTGACTAAAATTTTCCTCCTCCTTATATATATATATATATATATATATATATATATATATTTGTGTGTGTGTGTGTTCTCAAAATCTTTACATTATTGTAACACAAACAAACATGATAAATGAGGTCAATTCTTCCTTTGACTCATTGCATCTCACTTACTTACTTTCAATTTCTAACGGAATCACTACACAGATATATCAGGTACTTATAAATGATTTTATAGATTCTAATCCCAAAGATAAGATTATTCCTGATACAGTGGGTCGCGAACACCAATCCTCAGGTGTCACCATATCCTATTAATTAAGCACCTCTAATAGTTATAGGGATAGTCTAAAATCATCCACATGTTACTTATCAACTAGGTTAGCTACTCCTATCAAATGTAAACAAAGCTAGAGAAAAGATGTAACAAAATTGAGATGAAACTGCCACTGTTAAAGTTCATGATGTCTCTTATAAAATTCAAGTTTGGGTGAGACTCGAGTAGTAATGGACTCGTCAGTCCAACTACTATAAGAGTACAAGTCTAGCCATAATAAGAAGTTAAGAAATTACCTCCCTCATAACTCACAAAAATCAAATCAAACCACTAAAAATCCAAACATCTACCAATTATCAATCAAACTGATTAATCCACATAAATGCAAACACAATACAATACTAGCAATCATGACTCTCAAGCACATTAAATCAAACCATACTGATAACTACGGGTTGCCTATAGAGCGCTTTGTTTAACGTCATGAGCCTGACAAATGATTCCACCTGGATCAAAATTTTCTTTATATAATCCTTGATCAATCACCCATTCTTTTCCAAATCCAGGGATTCCTTCAAAGTCCTCAAATTTAAATTTTTCTTGCAGCTCTTCCTTTTCAGATTGATTCATATCCATGTTCCTCAAATTTCTTTCTAGATCCAATATTTTCTTAGTAATTTTCTTAATTTTCATATTAATACCATTGTTAAATTTTATAAGAAATCAATCTTTATAAGATAATTCATGATCTCCTAAATTTTTTATTAGATTCTCTCTATATAATTCAAATTTTGGATTAAATTCTTCTAGGTTACCCTTTTGTTTATGGTTGTCTTTCAATTCTTCCCCTTGGTACTGAATAAATGGTAGTGGTAGTTTTTTAGAAATTTATCTTAGTTAAGGAAATAGGTTCTTCTAATTCCTTAAGAAATTATTCCATTGGTCTTTCAGTCTCATTATCCTCTTCTCTGAACTCAAAGTTATTTTGAAACATATCCTTGAATTCTCTTCTAAATATTTGTTTGATAATTTTAAATTGCTCATCATTCATCTCCTTAAAGTTTATCTCAGGGTTACTAGGTAAAATCTCTGGAGGGTAAATGTTAAATGCATTAATAATCTACCCCAGTTAGTTTTCAATATTTCTTATTACAACCTCTTGATTTTCCAATTATCTCATCATTTGAATAACAACCACTTCTAATAAATCCTTCTCCTCATTTTGGGAGTTTAAAGTTAAAATTATGAAGAAAAGAAAGTTCATTATTATAATAGCCATGATTATTCCAACTACATGTCTGGTTAAATTGATTATCTTCAAAAAATTGGTATTCTCCTCCAAAATTATTATTCTTATTAAAACTAAAATGATTTTCCCAACCTTGATTGTAATAGTTGGAATAAGGATTGTATATCTCATGGCTAGTTTCAAAATAGTTAGGCTCAATCAATTTTCCAAATAAATTTTCCTTAATAATGGGGTTCCTCGAGTATATCTTTCTATGTATTAATCCAACTTCCCCTCAATATCTACAACCTAATAAATTATAATTGTAAGCATATCTTCTTGAAATTTTATCACTCTCCTAGGATTTACTCTTTCAAAGCTACTAGTATTATAGTCCAAATCTGAATATTCATTATCTCATTGATCATACATTTTTACATTAAATTGATGGAGCCTATTCAAATATCTCCCAAAAGTTCTCTCCAAATCTGACTTGCAAAATTTAAGGTCTACAGCTCCTAAACTATGCATACAAATCTAAAGATTTAACTAAAAGGACAGATATCAAAAATATCTTTGTTGTTTTTATTTTTCTTTAAAATAAAGACACAATAACTAAACACACTATATAATAATATTATAAATTCCAAATCCAAGTCTTACAGGTTTAACTAAAATTCTCTTAAAGTTCTTACTGAAGCTTCATTAGCAATGGTGCAAAAAAACATGATGCGCCCCTAGTGTGTATTGTCTTTCTGCGTGTTTTTTGTCAATTTAAATCCTTGGTCTAGTACCAAAAACATGACCAGTCTCCAAATTACGCAGTAATTTTGTTTTAAAAAATATGGCCAATAACTTGACCCAATTTAAATTAAGTGGTTAATGTACAAAATTGAAATGTTAAATAAAATATATAAAATAGTTCACACACTAATGGTTCTACACAAGTGCACATATCACTTTAAGTAATATAAGGCTTTCTTTAAAATCCCCAGTATCGATCCCATAGAGAAGTGCAGTAAGAAATCCTTTAGGCTAATTCTAGTCTAGTACTATGAAGTCTTAATTTGGAAGATGAAAATTCTAGTACTACGAAGTTTCATGACGCTTATGCTTTAATTGAAGAAATGACTACCAATAATTTTCAATGGAATTTTAAGAGGGTAAATCCCAAAAAATGTAGAAAATAATCATGAATCTAATGCATATACTATGTTAGCAAATCAAGTTGCTGCAATTTCAAAGAAGTTAGACAAATTTGGAAAGAATTTTTCTCAACCAAGTTTTATGATTGAAGAGAATTCATTAGGCTAAATGGCAGATTCTCAATCATCATTACAAAATTTGAATGCCATAAATAACAAGCTGAATAACCCATATTCAAATTATTATAACCCAGATTGGAAGAACCATCCCAATTTCAACTAGAATAATACTACGTGCGGTAATAATCAACAATGAGGGAACAATCAAGTAAACCCATAGGAAAACTGGAACAATAATGAGAATAATAGTTATAAATCTACTTATCCTCCAGGTTTCAATAGTAATCCACAAGTTAAGGAGAAGAAGTTATCTATAGAAGAAGTGATGTTACAAATGAAAAATCAGTTACAAAGTCAAGGAGCTACAATTAGAAATATTGAGAAGCAACTTAGACAAATAACAAATTCATTAAATAATAGATCCCAAGGAACACTTCCTGGTAATACTGATACAAATCCAAAAGACCATAATAAGGAGCAAGTAAAAGCTGTTCAACATAGAATCAGAAGAGAGTTGGAAGGTAGGGTCCAAAAAGAAACTGAAGTAGAGAGAAAAGAAATTGAAGAATCAAAAGAGGACACTCCAAAAGATTTTGAAAGACCTCTTTCTCCACTGATAATTGATTTGGAAAAACCACCACCTCCATTTCCTTAGAGACTTTGTCAACAAAAGTTGAATAAGAAATTTTCAAAATTTCTGGAAAATTTTAAGAAGCTTACATGTAATATTCTATTTGCTGAAGCCTTAAAAGAAATGCCAAGCTATGTAAAGTTTATGAAGGATATTCTCAACCGGAAAAGAAAGTTTGAAGATAATGAGATTGTTGCATTTAATGAGGAGTGAAGTGCTATAATTCAAAAAAAGCTTCCTAAAAATTTTAAAGATTCTGATAGCTTTACAATTCCATGTGCAATAGGAGACATATTTAATGAGAAAGCCTTATGTGATTTAGGTGCAAGCATTAACCTTATGTCATTATCAATATTTAAAAGAATGGGATTAGGAAAAATAACTCCTACTACTGTAACTCTGCAGCCTAAAGGAGTTATAGAAGATGGCCTAGTGAAAGTGGATCAATTTATCTTTCTTGTTGATTTCATTGTACTGGATATGGAGGAAGATAAAGAGATACATATCATTTCGGGGAGACCTTTCCTAGCCACAGAAAGAGCAATGATAGATGTGTAAAAAGGGGAATTGACAATGCTCTTCTTTGATCAAACTGTTACTTTTAACATTTCAAGATCAATGAAATGCCCTACAAAAGGTAAAGATGATGAATGATATAGAATGGATGTTATAAGATATCTTAGTGAATGCCAATTCAAAACTAATTATAAAAAAAAAACTGAAGTAAAAGATTTAGAACATGAGCAAGAAGGGGTATTAGATCAATGTGAAGATCTTTTTAAGGAAGATTCAAATTATTTTCGAGAAAGTTTTGAAATTTTGGACACAATAGAAAAAGATAAATCATTTTTTCCATCAATTGAAAAACCTCCAAAATTTGATTTGAAATTACTTCATGATCATTTAAAATATGTCATTATAGATGATTCCTCTAGTTTACCAATTATAATTTCTTCAAAGTTAACAATGAAAGAAGAAGAAAGATTGATGAAAATTTTGAAAAATTTTAAGAAATCCTTTAGATGGATTATAGATGGTATCAAAGGAATCAATCCGTAAATTTGTATCCATAGAATTCATATGGAAGGGAACTGCAAACTCAAGGCTAATCCTAAAAGGTGATTGATTCTTATTATAAAAGAAGTTGTAAAGAAAGAAATTTTAAAGTGGTTAAATGCTGGATTTATCTACCATATTTCATATAGTGCATGGGTTGGTCCAATTCACTGCGTTCCTAAGAAAGGAAGAGTAACTATGAATGTGAATAAACATAACGAATTAATACCTAGTAGACAAGTCACAGGGTGTCGAATACACATTTTATAGAAAATTAAATTTTGCCACTAGGAAAGAACATTTTCCATTACCCTTTCTAGATCAAATGTTGGATAGACTAGCTGGGCATAAATACTTTTGCTACCCTTTCTAGATCAAATGCTGGATAGACTAGTTGGGCATAAATACTTTTGTTTTCTGGATAACTAGTTATCACCAAATTCAAATAACTCCTCAGGATCAAGAGAAAACAACTTTAACTAGTTTATATGATACATTTGCTTTTAGAAGAATGCCCTTTAGTTTATGTAATGCCCTTGCAACTTTCAATGTATGATGACATTTTTTTGTGATTAAATTGAAAAATGGATTAAAGTGTTCATGAATAATTTTTCAATATTTGGAACTTCATTTGACTCATGTTTATAACATTTATCAAAAGTTCTTAGGCGCAGTGAAGAAACAAATTTATTCCTTAATTGGGAAAAATGTCAATTTATGGTACAAGGAGGAATTTTATTAGGACATCAAATATCAGAAAATGGTATAGAAGTAGATCGTGCTAAAATTCAAGTGATCACTAATTTACCTTATCCAACAAATGAAGTGAAATTAGGAGTTTTTTATGACATGCTGGATTCTACAAACAATATATTAAAAACTTTTCAAAAATTGCTGAGCTTTTATGTCATCTACTGGAGAAAGATGAAATTTTTAATTTTGAAGAAAAATTCCTAAAAGCTTTTGAGTTATTAATGGAAAAATTAGTCACTACACCAATTATAGTTTCATCAGACTAGGGAAAACCTTTTGAACTGATGTGTGATGTTAGTGACTATGCTATTGGAGCTAGTTTAGGACAAAGATATGATAAATTTTTTCAAGTAATTTACTATGCTAGTGAAACACTTAATGAAACCTAAATTAATTATACAAAAACTGAAAAAAAGTTATTAGCAATAGTATATGCCTTTGATAAATTTAGATCATATTTAATTGGAACTCGTTGTGAAGTGCATACAGATCATTCTGCTGTTAAGTACTTAATGAGAAAGAAGGATGTTAAACCTAGACTTATAAGATGGATTTTTCTTTTGTAAGAATTTGACTTTGAAATAGTAGATCAGAAGGGGATTGAAAATCAAATTGCTGATCATTTGTCAAGACTTGAGCTTGAAAAACTACTATGTTTTGAAAAAGAAATTAATGAACATTTTTCAGATGAAAAACTGTTCAATATTAATTAGTGGTGTGTTCCACGATATGAAAATAATATGAACTTCATTGTAAGTGGTATTATACCCTATGGAATCACATACCAACAAAAGAGGAAATTTATATCAAAAGCTAAGACTTATTTTTGGGATGACCCATTTTTATATAAACAATGGAACGATTTTATTATTTAAGATGTGTGCCTTTAGAAGAAATTGATAAAATAATCCAAAAATGTCATAATTTTGATTTTGGGGGACATTTTGGTGTTGATAAAATAATGTAGAAAATTTTGCAATCTGGATTTAATTGGCCTGCTAACTTTAGAAAGGTTAATTCTTATATCAAAACTTATGATAAATGTCAACATGTAGGCAATATATGTTGGACAAATGAGATGCCCCTCAAGTATATGCTAAAAGTTGAAATATTTGATGTTTGGGGATTAGATTTTATTGGACCATTTAAATCATCTTTCCGAAGTTTATATATACTGTTAGTAGTGGACTATGCATCCAAATGAATAGAATTTGTTGCTTTACCTCGATGTGATGCTTTAAGTGTTGTAATTTTTTTCAAAACAAACATATTTTGTAGATTTGGGATGTCAGGAGTTAACATAGCTGATGGGGGAAGTCACTTCAGAAATGTCATAATGAAAAAATTATTAAAGAAATATCATTAAACCATAGAATTGCTACTGCTTATCATCCTCAAACAAGTGATTTGGCTGAATTATCCAATCGGGAAATTAAGAAAATTATGAAAAAATCTATGAATTCAACAAGAATGGTTTGGTGAGTTAAACTTAACTATGCTTTGTGGGCTTATAGGACTGCATACAGAACTCCTATAGGAATGTCCCCAAGGCTAATATTTGGGAAAGTTTGTCATTTACCAGTTGAACGTGAGCATAAAGCATATTAGGCGATTAAAGAGTTCAATTATAATTGGAGAGATGCTGGTGAGAAAAGATTATTACAATTAAATGAACTTGAAGAGATAAAGAATAAGTCTTATGAGAGTGCTAAAATTTACAAAGAAAAGATGAAGATGTGGCATGATCGAAGGATTCTTACTAAAAATTTTCAGCAGAGTAACAACTTTTGCTATATAATGCAAGAATAAGATTATTTCCAGGGAAACTTAAGTCCAAGTGGATGGGCCCATTTCTTTTTTATGAAAGTTTATTCTTATGGAGCTGTGGACATCAAAGATTCTGAAACTCAAAAAGTATTTAAAGTTAATGTTCATATACTAAAACCTTATTTTGTAAGGGATTGAAATAAATTTAATGATCGAATGATGTTGGGTCAACCAGAATAAGCACTGGTTACGTCGGGCTGACGACGTAAAACTAAGGGCTTTGTTGCAGCGTGTTTTTGGCTTTGATTGTTATTTTTGTGTGATTAAAAATTTGGGGTAGTATTTTTAAGATTATTATTTATTAGTATTGATTTTAAGACTTTATTTAGAGATCTAGAAATGCTAGAATGAGTTTTTGCATGTTAAGTTGATAGTACAAAATTGAAAACAAAATTCGGTGCTTAAGCGTGGATGTTAAAAACCATGTGTGAAATTTAATTTCTGGAAGCTTTAACCTCCAATTGGTTAACTTAAACATTCCATGGCAGTTTTAGGACGTGCCTAGAAGTTATTTGAAGTATTTAAGCTTATAAATAGAAGGGTTTTGTGATCAAATTTCACCCTAGACTCATTTTTAGCTCTAAAAGTCAAAGAGAAATAGTGATTTTGAGAAAATGTATTCATGGGAGATGAATTTGAACAAAACGAAAGAGGTCATGAGGAAGAAATTCATTAGTGAATGTCCACAAGAGATGTATAATAGTTTTTAGCTGTTAGTATTGAATGAATAGCGAAAAAGATCAACAAAATTGAGACTAGTGTGGCTTTACTTGATGTTGACCTCACTTTTGGTTGAGGTTTAGTTTTTCCTCTTTAGTAGCCTAAGATATAACCATAGGGCTTTTCTATTGACTATTCTTAGAAAACTAGACAAGGAACCCTCACCATTAGAAATTCTACCAACTTATTTACTCAACTTAAAGTTCCACATATTGGTCCTAACCTTTAGCACTTAGTAGGTGGGGTCACTATGGGGGAAACTCAAGATGAGTCACCCTTAGGACCCTCGAGCACTTAGTAGGTGGGGTCATTATAGGGGAACTCAAGATGAGTCACCCTTAGGACTGCTGGCCCTTAAGGTTGAACCATGGGTGTTGGTCTGGAGCTATGACACTCACTACACTCACTACACTTACTACACTAACTACACTCACTACGCTCATCTACAGTTACAATCACTCATAACCCTAAACTCAATTTTCTAGCCTAGGTCCCTTGATCTTTTTAGGAAACTCATGTAGATGGTCCCCTAAACATACCAGCCCTAGGGTTATGGTTTGACTAAAACCACTATGTAGATGACCCAAAATGGGGTTTCCATTGGTCCATGGCTTGTTGGTGATAGTTGGTACCTCAACTCTACCAAAATACCCATCTTGGTATTTTACCCCTAAACACCCCCAAATTACCAAAATACCCCTCCATAACCAAAAAATCCAATATTCCTAGAAAATCTCAATAAACCACAAATATTCCCAATTTCATTTTTCTTAACTACCAAATAACCCAATTTGACCAATTTGACCATCTTTAACAAAACCAAAACCAAAATTAAAAAAAATTAACCAAACTAAAATACACCGCCACAACATTCAAAATATAAAACAACTCAAAATTTAATCACAAACATCATATAAAACTACAATTGAAACTAAATTAAGACTTCTCTTTCGGATGATCAGGAACCCCTCGGACGAGGTAACCTACAGTTGCTAATGAGGTTTCCGACGGTCTAAGTGAAATTAGGGAACTCATTAAGTTGAGTTTAGTAAGTTCATTTCGACTAAGTGAATCCAATAGAAAATAGTGGACCGGAACGAGGGAATTGTAGGATCCTAATCGGTGTCACTCTAATTAACTTTATTATGCCCCTATAAAATTTAAAGAACTTCAATCATAGAGCATCAGGATTTAACATTATAACTTAACAATTTAGAAAATTCAAACTCTTTGCGACTAGGAGCTTAGAGCTAGCATGGTGGGCAGCACGACCATCTTCCACCGTAAAACCTGTCTACCCTAGCTAAACCAATCTTCCTCCCTTAGACTTAAATAATAATGTCATAGAACTTTGAGGTTGCTTTCTTATAAAACGTAAACCCTCACCTTATCTTTAGGCTTTTGTACAGCCCTGCTATACAATATAAGCCCTAACTCGTCTTAGAATTCTAAGGTTGTTGTTTGTCACGACCTAAATTCTCACATCTTCCAGGCTATTTGTGTGATCGTTTCACATGAACGTAGGTCCTAACTATTAAAATTGGCATGATGAAAAACCTAAATTTTTCTCCTCAAAACTGAAGCCACAGATTAAGATAGCTTGGGAAGTCACCAAGGTTTGCCTCTGGATCCATGACATCCCCTAGTTCTTCCTCCTTTGGACTCTACAACAAAATGTTCCAGATTTGAACCAATCCCATTTTCACACCTCTACGTCCGATCTAACTGAAGAGTCCTACCCTTTGAAATTCCTTGAATATAATATTTCTTGATTTTTATCGAGAGTCTTCTTAGGTGACTCTAGTAATTTAAGATGTAATTAACTATATGTGCTTGCCCTTATAAAAAACATGTCTGAACCCAACTTAATATAAAACTTATTTAATTCTTTATATTAAATAGAGAAACTTGTAGGGCAAATATAAAGATTTTGCAGACCAGACACATTTCATACTTTTTTTAGTTTATTTGATCGAGTCTCATCCTCAAGTTTTGTGTTTATCCTTTGGGATAGATACAAGTTTTGATGTGTAGTGCACATTCTTTTAAACTATGAAAAATATGGTGTCAGTCCAATTTCATACTCTTCTAAAATTCAACGTCCTTACGAGGTCGGGAAACGAGATTTCAATTCAGTGACCGACAGCTTCTTAAGGGCAACTCCTCAACACAAACTAGCATCGACAGCTTCTGGCGACTCCGCTGGGGACAACCTTTTCACTCCATTCAAATCAAGAAATATTATTTTCACACATCGGTAATGTGTTCATGTCCCTCTTGGACCAAATTGCCCTTCTTCTGTTGGCATACTTTACCCATTTCTATTTTGGGATAATACATCCAACTCCTTGGACTTCAGGACTAGTTGTTCAACCATCTTTGAACAGAGGGGTTCAGAAGGCCATTACGGACTCCCTAAATTTTCCTGTGGGGTTGGACCCCCAATAGGTGTGTCGGTGGACTAGTTCCACCTGGGCATTTTCTGTTATAAATAAGTCCCACACTGGGTCCTAAAATACTTCAGATCTCCCTTCCAAATTTGATTTGTTATTCCGTAAATTAAACCAAATCATGTTGTGCTGCACGCACTTTGAAATTTTCTTACATTAATTAAATTTTTTACACCTCTTAATTTTTCTTAAACAAGATTTTAAATACTAGTAAATTAAGAGCCGCCCGGTCTACAGATCAACCTCTATTTTCAGTGCTTGCACTAAAAAAGTACAAGGTTTTTGGCCATATAGCTAACCCTAAAACTTTCTATTTTAAAGCCTACTGCAATGGCCTACCCAAAGCTGACCTTTTCCTGTAACCTGCCAACGGACCGTAGTGCTCGTAACGTCGCTCCTACCATCATGTTTGGAGCTGGATTTGAAGACCTCGAGGTCATCCTTGGCAAAGCCCCGTTTGTGGTAATTAAGATCGCTGCTCTAGAAATGCAGAAGCCATCTGCAGAATTCAAACTTAATTGCCTTTAAGACTTCCCTGCCTATAAGAAGGCTAAAGCTACTGTCGTCGTGGCACCCATCAAACCTACTAGCCCTGCTGTTGCTAAGGGGAAAGATGTGATGATTTTTAGGATCTTATTGAGGGATTAACTGTCCCACCACCTGTGTGTGAGATCAGATCAAGTTTGAGGACTGTACCACTGACCCTAACACAAAGGATGAACCGCAACAAAAAGGTCCAGAGGGCCATTAAAGCCTAGGCTCCCGAGGAGACGCCCATTGAGGAGGGACCTCATCAAGTTGAAGAATTTTTACCGGAAATTTATCCACTCCTGTGAGGAAGTAGATTCCATCCTCTGACAGATACCAAGGAATATGAAAGTATCCAAAGGATCACCACCGCATTACCGTCACTTCACAGACACAGTGAGGAGAGAAAGAAATTCACTCATATCACCCAAGTTAGTGCAGTTTTTAGAAGGCTTGCTACCAAATAAGGATGTTCAGTTAGTAAGTTAATTAAACGAGTGGGAGATGCAATTTCTCCTCGCATGAAGAAGGAAATTTTGAAGGGTGTCAAGTCTGCCATACAGTCCCACAAGACAACTTGAGTGTCACTTACTCGTATCCCCATTTAGTTCCATTTAGGGAACAAGATTGATACCGCAGTAGTTACTACTGGTCATACTGCCACCAGGACCGCAGGATGTCGACTGGTTAAGTCGAGACTGGGTCCAAAGATCTTACCCATCACCCGTCATGGAGATGCTCCAACAATCCCAAAGGTAAAGACGAGATGTTACCTGACATTGTATCCGGTCTACACCATGGGAAGCATACTTTCCCTCGACATACTGATGCTTCTACTAAGATGCTCTGTCTTGAGACATCATCATCGAAAAAGAAAAAGGTATGGATACCCAAGGTCAGTGCACCGATACAGTCCAGTGAGCCCGTGAGATAACAAAAGAAATCAGGATTTGAAATATCTGACATCGTCTCGACAATAGCCAGTGAGATGGAGGAACAAATAGAGGATGTCCATCAGGATCCTCCAGATTTTAAAGTGATCAAGGAATCGATAATTGAAGAGAAAGTTGAGAAACTCAAGATCAAGATTTCTGAGTTAGCTAGAGAACACGGAGTTTCTGTCGATAGCGACATTGAAAACTTTGATTACAATGATTACCTGGAGGAGGATTTAATGGATGTCCATGTAATCAAAACCAAAGCCACCACATCTGCGCACGAGGATCAAACTCACACCGAAGAGAACGCCGTAGATGAACTGCGTAGGGTTATCCTTCTAAGGGATGCGCAGATTATTCTACTGGAGAAAAGAATAGAAGAAATGACTGCAGCTATGACCACCATGACCATCATTCAGGGGTAATCACAAGCACCGCAATTTCTTCTCCAGAGATTAATCAGCCAAAAATTATACGCATTACAGATGAAAGGGGAGAGGTTGCGTCAGCAAACAGAGACGAGCAACATAGAAAGGGTTCTCTATCAAGTGTCATGACAGAGAAGGAGTTCAAGAAAATGGTTGAACAAGTGCGGGATGCCTTAGCCCAATCTAAGGGCGGTGCATCAAGTTTCAAGGGTATACCTTATCCGACAGAGTTTGATGCATTGTCTTTCTGACCAAAGGAAAATATGTTGAGATTTTCATACTTATTCTACATTGATTTTGATGATATTGCACTTTAAAGAAGAGTATTTTTGATGTTTTGTTGCAAGTATGATGAATTATGGACTTTTGGAAAAAAAGTAACAAAAACGGTGCAATTTGGAGCAAAAATAAGCAAGAAATGAAATTTTGCCCTGTGACCTTTTGATAAGTCTTTCGATGCTTAATCTCTTTTACACTTCTTGTATATTTTTGAATGAGATTACACTTTAAAGGAAGGTTGTTTTATGCTTATTTTGTAGGGTTGTCTGTTAGGAACACAACGCAACTAAAGTGGGGCAAAACAGAGCTAAAATGGAGCCAAACAGAGTGAAATGGTGAAGCTGCGCATTTTGCCCGCCGACGGCGCCAAAATGGCGCCAACGGAGAGATTTAGCTGAGAAGATCAAAAAACGATAGAAAAACTCCCCGACAGCGCTCTCGAGCCCAGCGACGGTGCCCGGGACTACTATGAACCTACTTTTGGCAGTTATGGGCCGAAATTCAACGTATTTGGACGCCTTTTGAAAAGATTCTTATGGTAACTTTTCATACTTATTTCCTACACTTTAAAAGAATGAATTTAGGTTAGAAAAAGTGGGTTTTTATGAGAAGAATGTTAGGAAAAGCGTGGAGAAAATTTAGGTTTCTTAGAATAGGAGTAGAAATATAGATTTCTACCCTTTTGGAGAGATTGGAGAGGGGATTTTGAGAGAATTTGTAAGGAGATGTTCTAGCATTACATGGATTGTCAGGAGATTTTGTGGGAGAGATTTGCTTGTTTCTTTTAAGGGACAGAGCTAAGTATTGTGTTCTTCTTTATCTTATGATTTTGTGAACACTTATCTAGTGGATTTGCTTTGGTTAAATGAAGTTTCCGTTGTGTTTTCTTCGTGCTTTGTGATGGGCTTCTGTTACTCTCTCTTCTTGTTTGGAAATAATAGCATGAGAAGGTTATGTCGTTGTTTTCATTTTACTTTTCTTTTGTAATGAGTAGAATTCATGTTCAGGATTTTGTGATGAATGTTAGAAGCGGATTTAATTATCAATGTGATGGTTTTTACTTGCACTTTATTTACATTACAAGTTAGAAGCAGATTTAATTATCAATGTGATGGTTTTTACTTGCACTTTATTTACATTACAATTGCCTGTTGTAGTGTTAAAGTTTGTTGTAATTGCATTAAGACCCGAGAGGGCTGTGTAATT
Organism: Phalaenopsis hybrid cultivar; assembly: GCA_002079205.1. Taxonomy (NCBI): domain Eukaryota; kingdom Viridiplantae; phylum Streptophyta; class Magnoliopsida; order Asparagales; family Orchidaceae; genus Phalaenopsis; species Phalaenopsis hybrid cultivar. The sequence goes on from JXCR01135049.1 coordinate 101,649, forward strand.
CTCATCTGTTGTAGAGTTAAAATTAGTTGTAATTGTATTAAGACCTGAGAAGGCTGTGTAATTCTCAAGATTTAATTATCAATGTGATGATTTTTACTTGCACTTTATTTACATTACAATAAAGGCCTGTTTTTAATTATAAATGTGATGGTTTTTACTTGCACTTTATTTACATTACAATAAAGGCCTGTTGCAGTGTTAAAATTCTTTGTAATTGCATTAAAACCTGAGAGGACTATGTAATTCTCAACAAAGTAGAACCTCCTTCAGATTCCATGGATGGTTAAGTTCATAGGAGTTGAATGCAAATAAATAAGGAAATATACTTTGATGGGCGCAGAATTGGAGATTTTAGAGTGATAGACTAAAATCCCCAATTTGGTCCTATTGTTTAAGTACTGAAGCGGATATGTTAGCCCTTAGGTGAGGGGAACATAGGAGCTCCGAAGTGAGAGTCGGTATCCTCCCATCATAGCCACGGATTCAGTAAACAAGCATATGATTAGTCAATGTTCTTTATGCTTGGACCAAAGGGTAAAGAATATGATTGCTCCTATTTGGCACATACAATATTTAATGCATCTCATTCCTTTACATTATCCAATTCATCACATAAGAATAGTAGTTTTTAATATCTCAAAATTCTCCAAACTAATTCATCCAAAAAGGGTCATCTTTATAATTAATATATACATTTAGTTATAGTTACTATTTTTACATTTAACACTTGCATTTAGGAGTAGTTGCTAGTTAAAACATCATTTTAATCGACATTCTAAACTAAAGACTAATTGTAATATACTAGAATTTCACTAAGGACCTCAGACCTCGCTTCCTTATGGGGTCGATAAATAGGAATCCACTAGAGCCCTGTAATACTTGAGTGATACGTATACTTGCGTTTGAAATTGTAACTTTAAAAGAACATTATAAATATATAAATCCTGGTTCATAAATTTTTGCATATTAAATGTTGCATCAAGTTTTTGGCGTTATTGCCGAGGGTTTAAATCTTCAAGTAGTGGTGTCAAATTCTTGTATTTTTAGGTATATAAAAAGCCGCTGTCAAGTTTTTGGCACTGTTGCCGGGAAGCTTCGGTAAGAACTTTAGGAGATATTTAGTTGAAGTAATTAGGCTTAAACTTAGAAAACTGTAGTGTCGTAAAAACTGTTTTGTGTGAAAAGTGTTTTTATATGAAAAAGTGTAAAAAAAAAACTGCTTGTGTGAAAAATAAGGTGTTCATGAAAATGTTTTGTTGTGTTGAATATATTTCATCTCTTATTTGTTTAACTGTTAATGTATTATTTATTGTGTTGCATATGAGAAACAAAGGATCTGCAGGAGTTGCGCCTTATGATCCTAATTTGGAAAAAAAGAAAAAAAGAAAAAAACAAAGAGGACTCGAAAAACTAGAAATGGAAAACTTTCAAAATAATAACTTGGAAAATCATCATATTTCATTGAGGGATTACGTAAATCCTACAATAGATGCAATTCACTCAAGTATACAAAACCCTGTCGTAGAAGCTGACTCGTTTAAAATAAATCCTGAGATTATCCAACTGGTGCAAAACAATCCGTTTGGGGGAACTCCTTTGGAGGATCCCTATTTACACTTATCAAATTTCATAGAACTTTGTGCTATATTTCTTTATAACGGTATGTCAAACGATGCAGTTAGACTAAGGCTTTTTCCTTTCTCACTAAGGGATAAGACTAAAATGTGGTTATACTCATT
>JXCR01135050.1:0-11828 GCA_002079205.1 Phalaenopsis hybrid cultivar
ATATATATATATATATATATATATATATATATATATATATATGAATGACTGTGAAGTCATGTTACCAATAATTGGATGTATTTGCTTTTCTTGCTCAACAAAATATTATGAACAAAAAGTAATTATTTCCTGTAGTATGTCTCTTGATCAAGCATAAAACCTCTAGACACGTTCTCAAACCATGATCCCACGTTTAAACCCAATAAACGCTAGCCCGGCCCGGTGAGCTTTTCACTTTGCTCTGATCAACCGCCCCGGCCCGGCAAGCTTTTCACTTCTCCTCGATCGGCCGCCCCGGCCCATGCGAGTGTTTCACTTCTCTTCGTCTAGCCGCCCCGGTCTGGCGAGCATTTTACTTCTCTCCGACTGACCGCCCCGGCCCCGCGAAGTTTTCACTTCAGCTCGACCGGCCGCCCAGGCCCGGCGAGCTTTTCACTTTACCTCGACCGGCCGCCCCGACCCGGCGAACACTTTAGTTCACTCCGACTAGCCACACCGACCCGACAAACATTTCACTTCACTTCAGTCGGCTCTCTTGAGCTGGATGGCATGACATTCTAGCTCGACTTGATCTGGTTGACCAATTACTTGCACCAACATATTGCCTTGCATGTGTGTTTACATTTTTGTAAATTTTAGTGCATATATATGATTGCATTATTGCATCTCATCTCGCATATGTATGTTTGCACGATTATGGTCATATGTTTGAGTTGCACATTCTCTTAGGGCCCCTGCCACCATGGCACGCCTACCCTTTACAGGTGACCGCCTTATCGGCACACCTCTTAGGGTCATTGCCACCACGACATGCTATTCTCTTCAGGTCGTTGCCACCATGGCATGTCCATCTTGTTGGGTCACTGCCGCTTCGGCATACCTCTTGGGGTCGCTGCCACTACGATACGCCCACCTCTGTTCGAGTCCCTGCCCCATGGTACACTCATCCCTTATATGTTTTGATTATTCATTTGCATTTGCATGTTCACATGGATAGTGAGCCTGACCTGTTAGGAGAGCGACTCCCGTGTTGGTCGCGATGCCTTAACAAGCATTGCTCGCCGGGTTGATCCCGATGAGCTATGCGAGTTAAGTCATCGGGACTGACATGAGTATGACTGTGCTAAGGATCCAACAGATCTAACTTGTGCCACCTTCCTTCGTGACACCTTTTAGATGCATTGAATCCTTAGGATGGGGTCAGTAAGGCGACCTCAACAAAGTCATACTACACCCATACTCACCCATCACTTATAGATTAGGTTGACGCACGTTTCGCTAGATGGTGTGCTAGGCTAGGATTTAGGGTGCTAGGTAGTATTTTTCAACATCTCTCGCTATTTTGTGTGATGTATTGTTTTGTGCTATCCATGTGTCAGCTTCTTGCTTTTTTGGTGTGCTTGCATGCTCTCTTGTGTGTGATAGTATGTTAGGGCAATTTTTTATAGCTGTCGTGCTTATTTATACACACTCACACAGGGCTATTATGAGGGAGCATGTAATGATTTCTAATCATTTGCTTGTAGGTGTTCTTTAGCTCCTCCAATTATAAGGCACGGCTTATTATTTTGCGATGCATGGTGTGCCCGCTAACATTTTTTTTTTGCAGCTCGAGTCTTTATTTTTTTTTTTAAATGTATTTGATAAATTCCTAGAAGAGTCTATATTGGAAATAAGGTACAGGCATGGGTTTTAAGGTGAATGATGCATCAAACCATGTGACGAGGACCAGGAGCAGTAGCTCGTGTCCCGTACCTTAAGTCCAAATTTTACATTATTGTATACATTTAGGACCGGGCATGTATATGTGGAGTTCTGCCGCTTTTACTTCTTTTACTGGATTATATTGTCAGTCCAGCGGCATTTGGTCTGTTTATATATTCTTTTAGGGTGTTTTATTTCTCTTTCTCTTCTCATGTGTCTTTGCATGTTAGAGCATTTTATATTATTTCTTTATGTGTATCTGGGATTTCACGATACAACATAGGCTCATTATGACTTAAATTCATATTTTTTTTACTTAAAAATCCTACATAAAATATTTAAGATAATTAAAATTTAGGATTAAAATATTTAGGATTTAAAAATTGCAACATTTACTTTCCTACATATATTAATAGGGCCTCCACAATACTTAAGAACCGCTCTAGATAACTGCATTCATATTTGCATGTCCTGAGGAGGAGCCCTCGTGCTTCTTCAGCCTGAATGACCCAACATACCTTCTTTTAGGTGGTTGTCTACTGTGCCTAGGGTGTTAGAAGGCTCCCCGACCGAGACGGGGTGTAAGGCCTTTTGTTTGGAGTGTTTCCAGCTTTGTTACTGAACCTCCACTTTCTTTTCTTTCCTGAGGCATCCTCGCCACTTTGGTAAGTATAAGTCCCACCTCTTGGAGTTCCAGCCGATAGTCATAGGATAGAGTTTCGTTCCTTTGACCTTAAAGCTACCGAGATTTTCGTGAATGATGCAATTTAAGGATTGCTGACCAGGGATCCTAGGTTGTGTTGTGTCGACTACCTTCACGACCAGGTAGACTTAAGGACCTAGTGACTTGGGATGACGGGTCCATGGTACCCCGACCTGGCTAACTCTACCTCTTAGGACTACTCTTACCTACCTTTTGACTACCTTTATTGAGCCTTGTCTCTTCTTTTTCCCTCGTTAGCATCATCCCAACAGCCTGATGATCGATGAGCTGCCGCACATTTGGGATACGACGATTTGTCCTCTGCCCTTACGGTTCGATGTGTTTTGATGTATCAAGACTTCCCGTCGGGATGATACAGTTATTTCTTAGGTTTTGTATGCTGACGATTCCACCATCCATTTAGGGACCACGAGAGACTCACTTTTCGCCCCGTAGTTTAGCAAGAGCCTTGAAGCATCAGAACACTTCCCCTACAAGATAACCTCCCTTGATGACCCTGTGCTAGTTGTCATTTTTTAGGTAAGCAAAACACCCTTTGGATCAAGAGTTTTCTTGGGCAACCCCCAAGATTTAATTAAGTGGGATACATCTCCTTAGAAGCACTCATGGCCCCAGAACAGACACCTACACCTGACTCTCTGGTTTTGGGTAGTTTACGTAGGTATTCTATCACGGATATCGGTTTAAGATGCTTTCGCTCGATCGTGTTTGGGTGGACACTCTTAACCTATCCTTGTGAGGTTTCTCGCACGTAGGCTCTCCACGTTTCGTGTTTTCTCTTGTTTTTCGTTTTGTCGTATGTCCCTTCTTATCTGGTTCCTCTCCTTTTCGAATCACTGATCTGATTCAGGAGGGAGATTTATTCGAATAAGGGAAGCCTACAACGATCGACAAGCTGGCGAATCCTTCTAAAATAAAAGAGAGAAAAACGAACAAAAACAATTGATAATAACATAAGGTTAATGCTTGCACCTAAATCACATAAAGCTTTCCCATAAAATATGTCTCCTATCGTACATGAAAGTGTAAAGCTACTAGGATCTTTAAGCTTTTTAGGAAGTTTTTTTCTGAATTATAACACTGCACTCCTCACTAAGTACAACAGCCTCATTATCTTTTAACTTTCTTTTTTTGTTATAAATATCTTTCATAAACTTGACATAGCTTGGCATTTGTTCTAAGGCTTCAACCAATGGAATATTAATTTTAAGCTTCTTAAAAATTTCCATAAATTTTGAAAATTTTTTATCCAACTTATGTTAATGGAGTCTCTGAGGAAATGGAGGTGTTGGTTTTTCCAAGTCAACTTTAAGTGGAGAAATAGGTCTCTCTAAACCATTCAGAGAATCTTTTTCAGGCTCTTCAATTTCTTTTCTCTCTACTTCAGTCTCTTTTTGAACTCTACCTTTCAATTCTCTTCCGCATCTAAGTTGAACGGCTTTTAATTGCTCTTTATTTTGGTATTTTTTGATTTACTTTTGTATTGCTAGGAAGTGTTCCTTGGGATCTATTACTTAATGAATTTGATATTTATCCCAATTAATTCTCAATATTTCTAATTTTAGCTCCTTGACTTTGTAACTGATTTCCCATTTGTAACACCACTTCTTCTATAAATAACTTTTTCTTCTTGAATTGTGTATTACTATTAATACGTGGAGGATAAGTTGTTCTATAATTATTATTCCCTTGGTTTTTTTGGTTTCCCAATGGGTTTGCGTGGTTGTTCCCCCATTGCTGATTATTACCACCCAAAGTATTATTTCAGTTAAAGTTGGGATGGTTCTTTCAACCTGGGTTATAATAGTTTGAATATGGGTTATTCTGCTTATTGTTTATGACATTCAAAGTTTTTAATGGTGCTTGAGAATCTACCATTTGTCCTAATGAATTCTCTTCAATCATTGCAATTGATTGAAAAAAATTCATTAAAATTTGGTCTAATTTCCTTAAAATTGCAGCAACTTGATTTGATAATATTGTAAAACCATTAGATTCATGAATATTGAAAATTTTTAGTAGTCATCAGATTCATGAATTATCTGGTTCCTCTACTTTCTTAGGATTTACTCTTTCAGAAGGCCATTGAAAATTTTTAGTAGTCATCTATTCAATTAAAGCATAAACATCATGAAATGGTTTTGACATCAATGAACCACCAACAACGACATCAATAATAGGTCTAAGTGATCCAACTAATCCAATGTAAAATGTTTGATTTATTAACCAATCTCGTATAACATGGTGTGGACACTTTCTCAGTAGTACTTTAAATCGTTCTCATGCTTCATAAATAGATTCTCCTTCAAACTCACAAAAAGATGTAATATCATTTCTAAACTTTGTAGTTTTTTATGGTGGAAAATTTTTAGCAAGGAATTTCTGCGCAAAATCACCCCAAGTTCAGATTGATCCAGGTGCTAACGAATGTTACCATATCTTAACCTTATCCCTTAGTGAGAAAAGAAAAAGTCTAAGTCTTATAGCATCATCTGATACACCAACATATTTAAATGTAACACACAATTCTAGAAAATTGACAAGATGCAAATTTGAATCTTAGTTGGTGCTCCCCTAAACTAATTATTTGATACCATTTAGATAAGCGGGTTTAAGTTCAAATGAATTAGCCACTATAGTGGGTTTTTGAATACTGTAATGAAGTTTATCCACCGAGGGTTTGCATGATCTCTTAAAGGTCTAAACTCTTCAGCATTTTGATTATTTTGATTTGTCATTTCTTGAAATATTTTATTTTTTCAGTAATTTTTAATTTTTTAATTTTTCTTATAGTTCTTTCTAATTCAGAATCGTAAGACACTAGTCCTGTAGAACCTGAACTACACATATATTATTATAAAACACATAAAATAAAATAAAAAATAAAAAACAAAAAACAAGAACTTTATATAAAACAAACACTACAATATTCCTATAATAAATCTAAAAATTTAAATGAGATTTTATAGAAATATAAATTTTGCTTTCTAAAAATCTCTTTAAAAATTTTGCAATTCTCATTAATTTTCCCTGGCAACGGCGCTAAAAACTTGATTCTTATTCTCTTTATATATGTTAGGATTTATGAAGTTGACACCACTACTTAAAGATTTTAATTCTCTACAACGGTGCCCAGATTTTGATCTTGATTGTTCGGTTATATATGTTATTATGATGTATGCGATTATACTCTTAATTTACTTAATTACAATTCTTACTTTGCAACAAAGCCAAAAATTTGATCCCAAGCAAAAGCTGGGTATATTCTTAACTTCGAAGCAAATAAGAATACATATATAATATTTAAATATTGGATATATCACAAGTATACGTATTGTTATCAAGTAATATAGAACTTTTTGATTAAACCCCAAATATTGAACCCACAGGGGGAAAATATAATATGCACTTTATAAAACAGAAGAAATTAGATAATAAAATTCTACTTAGCAAAATATTCTTACTTAAACTCTAGATACTAAAATAGGAATGAAAGTTCAATTCTTTTTGTAAGTTTTAATAATGGAGAATAAAGTAAGTAACTAGCTAACTAACTTCACTAGATATTTACAAGATGAAGGCAAAATAAATAAAATATCTTTTTCCTTATCATGAATCAGCAAAAGTATAAGATTTCTGTTGTGGAAGTATTCTAATTATGTTGTGTCAAATAGGAGCAATAATATTTTTTACCATTACTAGAGGTCCTATAAAGAACATTGGCTAATCTATAGTTTGACCAATCTTGAAGACGGGTTAAGTAAGGTATATACTAGTTCTCACTCTAGAGTTCCCTCTTCTCCATCCACCTGTGAGCTAACATCTCATATCAAAACCTAAAACTATAAATCAAATTGGGGGCTTTACCCTGTCACTCTAAAGTCCTATAATTCTGCACCATTCAAAGTTTTTTTTCTTATTTATTTGCAATCAACCCCAAGAACTATATTCTCATCCATGAAATCAAATGTGATTCTTACCATTTGTTGACTGACACAATATCATCTCGGATCTTACATGTTCTCAAAATAGGTATTAACATCGTAATTGGCTAAATCAAGAAGTAAATGAAGTACAGGGTTTAAAATCATCACAACTTCTTTCAACATTAAAGTCTAATACTTCACAGAACTTCCCTCCAATAATTAATCTCTTATAATTTTAAGGAAAAAGTTAAAGAAAACTACTCAGAATTCATGGAGAAAACACAACCACACTTGAGTTTGAAAGTAAAAATCATGAACACAAATAAGAAGTCTAAATTAAAACCAAATGTAGTCACAAAGATAAAAACTTATCTTAAATTCCACTCCACAAAATGTCTTGAAGTTCCTTTGAATCTCTTTCTTCACTCACAATACAAAATACAACTCAAAATATAAATAAAGGGTAGACAGCGGCGACGTTAGGTGGCGGCGTATGTGATGGTTGGCACTGGTTGGTTTGATGGATGGATGATGATCGGCCTCTTCCATGGATGATCAAAGTCTTCTTTTATAAAATTTCAAGAGGTGTCTTGGTGTCTCTTCAAAATGTGTCCCCGTTCAATGAATCTTCTAGAAGTTGCCTCTTTTCAAAATCCAATTGAATGAATTTTCGTGTCCATTAACTATTTCTCACATTTTACCAAAGGTTGCTTCAAACACTTCTTCAAAAATTCGTCAAAAATTCATTGAATCATCCGATAACTACTTCTGGTGCTTAAGCGCGGGGTACCTGGCGCTTAGACGTGGCTCTCTCTGTTTAAATAGTGCGTAAGCGCTAGTCCTGGGTGCTTAGGCGCCTTAGTTCATTTTTACTCCAAAATTGATCCTTTTTCACTCCTCTTACCAATTTTCATCCTTTTGATTGTACCTAAAAGAAAAATACACAAATATCTTTCATTGAAACGTAATATCTCAAAAATAGGTATAAAAATGTGTACATAAAGACTATATATTTTAGGTGTATCAATAGTCTTTAATGATTAAGGATTTGAACTTTCCTCAATGTCCTTCTTTTTGTACTTATGAAAACCTACACAAATCCTTTAATTAGTGACATTTAGAATTTTTAGGCATTTTTTGTTGTCGACATGAGGCATTTAAATGACATGCAAATTGAAAGATTCGATTGTTCAAGTAATCGAGCGTGACACTGAAAGTAGTAAACCACCTCGAAAGGTAGAAATATAATTTTATGATGGGTTTGATTATTTGAATAAAAAAATATTGGATAATTTCACTGGTTTATGGATTAAACCCAACAAATTGTTTCCCTTATCTAATCCGATGATTAGACATGGTTTAGATTATTTATGAGATCTTCATCTTCTTATAAGGGTAAGCACCTATAATTAATTACATCTTTAGTAGTTGAGATTACTTAAGAAAACTCTTGATTAAGGCTATGGTTTTATCCTCAAGAAATTTCTAAGTTTAAGCTTCCAAGATTGGATGTCTGATTTCCAAATGGTAAAGACTCATGAGTTAAATAGTTCTTAATGGAAGCTAGAGGAAGAAGTGGCAGAAGACATCTGGAGATACCGAAAAGGTTTCAATAATGTCCCAAAATATCATATTGTTTTACATTTAATGTTTTTGAAGAAAAAAATCAATATTTCAACCTGATGTTTTATTAGAATGTTAGGACTTATATTAAATGATATATAATCATACAAAAGCCTATGGTGAGGATTTACATCGTAACTAGATGGATAACCTCGGAGTCCTAGGGAGAAGTTCATTGAGAGAAGTGAAGCTTCGGAACCTTAACCTAAAATATGAGAAATGCAGAATGCAGTGGACTTACAACCTTGTTTGGAATGGGTTGTCATCCAAACCACCTAGCGCATTTAAAACTATGCAAGACTAGTCTCAATGATGCAAGATGGGATAGGTTGTTGTTTTATTAAGAGTAGTAGGCCCTTCAACTTAATTATGAATCAAGCTTCATAACCATGTGTGGTATGCAAAATTTTTTAAGACTAATTCAAATATATTTTTAAGATTTGAAATTTAAATGTTTTATAGCTCACCAAACTTATGTATTTTTTTGTGTTTGATTATTATTAAGTGTGTCAGAGTAGGTTGTGTAATAGGTTATGCAAGTCATTGATGATGAATGTGTAAGAGATTTGTTCAAAAGGCCAATTGATATGCATATGCAGAACTCACTATATAAGATGGTGGTTCTCATCAGTCAATCCCCACCCCTTTCCGTGAGCAATATTTAAGAAATGCCTACAAATCATGTTATTGTCCCTATTCCTAGATCAAGAAACTCAGTTTTACTTGACATCAATTAAGGTTATCTTAGATGCATGTTGTTTCTACAGTTGTGAATGCAGTGATTTATGCAGTTTTGTTGTAGTTATGAGTTAGCTTTGGAAAATTTAAGCTGAAGTTATTTATTTGGTTAGGGTAGAAAGTTTAATCCATAAATGAGCCTACAAGTAATCTAGGTAAAATACAAAAATATAAATATCAGCCTAAAATGTGGGTAGACCTATCAAATAAATAAAGACAAACTGACAATGGGGGTGCCAACCCTAACCTTGGTTAGACGCATCAACTGACATCATCTGAACTATAGTTAATGGTTTAGTTAAGGTTCGTCTTTTGCTTTGTGTTTCATCTTCTTTTGGATCGTCAACTAAACATAACACTTCCAAACTTTATAAAAGGAAAGATGACTCAAAAGATAAACTCTATGCTACTACAACAGCCTATTTATTTATAATAAATTTGCAACACATAGTTAAATATTTTGCAGTAATAAAAATTCAAATATTTTTGGTATTTTTGATATTTTAACAAAATCGTAACAATTTAAAAAGATAACTAGAGTTTTGTAGATGAAAAGCATTTAATAAGAAAAATATTTTTCTTCTTATCATAAATCAGTAATAAGTATAGGAATTCTGTTGTGGAAGTATGCAAATTGTGTTGTGTCAAATACGAACAATAATATTCTTTACTCTTACTAGAGTTGTTATAAAGAGCATTGGCTAATTTAAAATTTAAATAGTTATGAAGACCGGCTAAGCAGGGAAGATACTAGCTCTCATTCTAGAGTTCCCTCGATTCCCTCCGCCTGGGGGCTAACATTCTCGTATCAGAACCTAAAACAATAAACCAAGTTGGGGGCTTTAATATATTACTTTAAAGTCCTCAACTTTACACCCTTCAATTAATATTTCCCTATTTATTTCCACTCGATCATATGAACTACAGTCTCATTCATGCAACCTCATATGATTCTTTCCAATTGTTGACTGAGACAATACCAGCCCTGTTCTTACATGTTCTCACAACAAATTTTAACATCTGGATTGGCCAAATTAAGAAGTAAATGAAGTGCATGGATTTAAATCATCACAACTTCTTCCAACATTAAAGATCAATACTCTCCACAATTTTCATCCACAACTTAATTACTTATCATTTTAAGAATAAAGATAGAGAAAACTACTCAGAATCTATGGAGAAAACAAAACCACACTTTCGTTTAAAAGAAGAAATCATTATCAAACCAAAAACAAGTCTCAACTAAAACCAAAAGTGGTCTCAAAACAAAAAGATAAAAACTTATCTCAAGTTCTCCATCAAACTCTTGAAGTTCCTTTGAATCTCTTCTCTTTACAATCACTCAAAATAAACAAACAAAAAGGATAAAATAAAAGTAAAAGTGGTGTCTGAAAATCTCTCTGAACTAACTCCCCAAATTGATGAAATTTCAAAACTTTCCAAGTATTTTCAGGACTCTTTTCAAAGCCCTCTCTTATTTCTTTTATAGTTTTCCAAGAGGTGCCTTCGAAACTCTTCAAAATATATCTAGATTTGATGTATTTTCCCAAGAGATGCATCCTTTCATGAAAATTTTTGTCCATGGTGGTTATAACCACCTATTAAGCCAATGGGTGCCTAAAAAATCTCTTCAAAAATTGCAAAAATCGACTTTACTCATCTAGTAATTTCCACTGGTGCTTAAGCTCGGGATCTCTGGAGCTTAGGCTCGGCCTTCTCTGTTTAACCGGCGCTTAAGCGCCGGATCTGACGCTTAAGCGCCAAAACACATTTGCATATTTTTCACCTTTTTGCTCCAAATTTGATCATTTTTCACTCCTTTAAGCATTTTTCACCCTTTTTACTTGTAAAATACCTTCCATTAAAGCACAATATATCAAAAATAGGTATAAAAATGTGTCTAAAAACACTATATATTTTAGGTGTATCAAAATCCCCGTTTTCAAGTGACACTTCAATCTTTAAAAATCAAATATGTATGATATGTATATGAATTTCTTTAGGAGTTACTAAAATTTAGATTTAGAAATATCCTCGGTATATCAAACTCAAGTGACACTAATCTTTAAAAACCAAATAAGTATGATATGTATATGAGTTTCTTTAGGAGTTACTAAAATTTTAATTTAGAAATATAACGCATATGTATGATATGTATATGAGTTTCTTTAGGAGTTACTTTAGATTTAGAAATATAGCATTCTAATTTAGAAAAAAATATTCAGTAAATGAGACCAACTTAAAATTTAGAAATTCTTGAAGTTAAGAAAAATGAAATATGAGTTTCTATCTAATTCAGAAATGTATTGTAGATTTTCCAAATTTAGAATTTAGTTTCTTTTATTGTCTCCACTTAAAAATTTTCATTAAAAATAATTTTACTTACTATATTATATTTATAAGCTTAAGATTATCTCAAGTCCTATACTTTAAAAAGATCAAATTTAGAACCAATTTTTGATTAGGCACTAATCCTCAAGCTTCTCCTTCCTAATTTTGTTCTCTTTTTCTTTTCTTTTTTTTTCTTTCTTTTTTTTTCTTTTCTTTTTCTTTTCCAGACAAGGATTACTATATCTGGATAGGTCTTTAATGATTTTGAATTCCACTTCTCCTTCTCAAAGCAAAGTCTTGATATAAGTTTTTTACTTATAAATATAATAATAGTTTTGAAAATTATTTTAATAAAAGAAATTCTGATATAAATCTTTTACTTATAAATATAATAATAGTTTTGAAAATTATTTTAATAAAAGAAATTTAAGTATTGCAAATAAAATTTTAAATTATCTAAAATTTTAAAAAATACAATTTTTCTTACTAAAGATAGTTACTTGTATTAATCATTTTCTCATCTAAAAACTTTTTAACTTAAAGTTTTTTCTTCATTACTATAAATTTAAACTAAATTTTCTTACTCATTTCTAAAATCAAATTTTACTTCCCTAATATAACTTATCCATAATCAATTTTTTTTCTTTTCCAATCAAATTCACTTGTAGCACATTTGCGAACAAATAAAATTCCAGTTTTTAAAATATTTTTCATCCCTCAAAACTTAAATTTTTAACAGATTAAACAGTTTAGCATTAGATATATATAAGCAAGAATGAAAA
>JXCR01135051.1:0-65210 GCA_002079205.1 Phalaenopsis hybrid cultivar
ATATATATATATATATATAAGTTTTGTGTTGTTTGTGAAAGTTTGGTGCTAAATTAGTGTTTAATTATAAGTATAAATGTTTATTTGACTTAATTAGAGGTTGAAGTAAAGCAGTACACAACAGATTTACTTAAAAAGTGAAATCTGGAAAAATTACAGCGTTGGTGCCTGATGCGCCAAATTGGCGCCTGAAGTGCCATTTGGCAAAGAGTTGGCACTGGATGCGCCATAATTGGTGCCTGAAGTCCTAAATTCTCGAAAACACCAGATTGCCAAAAAAAACCATGAAATTGCCCAGTAAAACTCCATTTTTACTGCTTTGGTCATCTCCTACCTCTAAATCGTGACCTAGAACTTCACATCGTACACATTAGAGAATATTTCAAAGGCTAAAGATATTAGATTTCATCTTTTCTTAGTAAGAGCTTCACTTTAATTTAGAATTTTTTTAATTTTCACCATGGATTTTTCCTGCATTATGGAAGATCTAAAATTTGGGAGTTTTGATGGAAAAGCTTGAATAAAACCTATGGTGAAAAGTTTCTTACCAAATAATATTACTTGGGGAGTTAGATTTTTGATTTTGTGATTTATTTCGATTTTATTTGTATTTTCATTGAAATTTCAATGGCTCCACGAGTAAAGAGAGGGAAGCTGACAGGAGATTTTGATCCGAGGAAATTTATCAATTTTAAAGCCCAACATTGTTATAATACTCAGATGGAATCGAGAAAATTGATCCAGGAACGAGCATTTGCTAACATGGGTGGCAAAATTGAGAGGTTGATCATCGCTAGAAATTGGGAGAGGTTTTGTTACTTCACTGCAGTAGCGATTGTGCCTATGATTTGGGAGTTTTAGTCCAACTTTCGGTTCACCACTGATGATCACATCCTTGTGAGAGGTAAAACAAGTTGAGTTTTCTAAAGAAAGGATCAATGCATTTTATGGGTTAACATATGCATTTAATCGTGAATACATTGCATTTTTAATGACTGATTCATCACTTGATGAAGTGATTGACTTTTTGACTGCTGGAAGAGGAGAATGGAAGATAAAAAAGAATAAGAAATTTAACTTCTCCGCTTCCATGATGACTATTCATTCAAAGGTATGGAACCACTTTATCTCTGCTAAATTACTACCAACAAATCATCTAAGTTTTCATTTAGTGCTTTAAAGCATGTATGCATTTTTTAAGTTAGTACATGCAGTATGTCAGAGCCCAGTTTCATACTCAGAAATCCTCTGAAGGTTAGTTTTTTTTTTCATGCATTTACCATTTTCTTTCACCAACTAAATTTTGTATTAACACATTTTTAAATTAGTTAAAAATTTAAGTTTGGGGGAAAGTAAAATTTCTTTTAAAAAGAAGCAAACCAAATTTTATTTATCCTCAATTAACTATATTTTTAAAATTACTTAAACATAACCTGAGATATTAAGATTTAATTTTAAATGACTATACTTTATGTTTATGAATATTATGTTATAATTAGGTAATTTTTTTTAATAATGAAGGTCAATTTTTAAGTTAACGATGTTTGGTATGATAAGATAAGACTATGTTTTTCTATTTAAAGTAATGAAAATTGTATTTTTTGAAGTATTAAGAAATTTAGGATTTCATGTAAGAATAAAAGAATGAAAAATTATAAACTAAAATGAATTTATAAATTGAAGAAAGGTAAAAAAGGTTGACTTTAAGAAGAGGATAGTGAAGTTCACAATTAGTAAATGCTATCCAAATATAGTAATCCTCACTTAAAAAGAAAGAAAAAAAAAAGAATTGAAAAGATCCTGAATAAAATTAAAAAAATAGAGAAAAGAAAAGGAGGAATAAAAATAAAAGAAAGAAAAAAAAGAAAAATAAGTGAGGAGAAGCTTGAGGAGATGCCTAATCAATAATTGGCTTCACTTGAATCAACTTAAGGAAACAACTTTATTACATTTTCTAAACTTATATTGGAATATTAGAAGCATTACTAGTAAAGTTTTCATGAAATTATTTTCCATATGAATGTTCTAAGTATCCTTGATATGACAAAGTATAATTCTTCTTGAAAAGAATAGAGATTCAGAAATCTTAAATTTGATTACTAAGTACTCTTAAACTTAGAATTTGAATTTAATTTATTAAAGGTTTTCTTAAATTTTATTATTATTTTTATTAAACTAAAGTATAGAAGTTATAAGTTAATCTCTTTCCTAAGTCATATGTTTTTATGCAGTAAAAGTGTCACTTGATGACATTTAACATTAAAGTTTGAGGGATTTTGATACACCAAAATAATATTTCATTTAAGTATACATTTTTTGTTTATTTATGTTGATTTTGCACTTTTCATGTTTTTATTGCAGGTATAACAATTTTAGGCATTTGGAGCAAAAGTAGCAAAAATGACAAAATTTGGAGGAAAAACAACGAATTTTGGGATTCTGGCGGCTGAAGCGTCAGAACTAGCGCTTGAAGCGCCACTTTACAGAGAGCTGGAGCATGAAGTGCCAAAACTGGAGGCTGAAGCGTCATTTGACAGAGGGCTGGCACCAAAAGCGCTAGATTTGGCGCCTGAAGCGCTAAAACTAGAACAACACGATCTTAAGCAAGTTGGTGCCTGAAGCACCAGAACCAGCACTTGAAGTGCTAAAGACAACTTTTTGCTGATTAAGGCAATTCAGGACAAATTTTGTATAAATTTCAAAAATGTCACTTGTTCTAAACACCCTATGGAGTGATTCAATGCTTCTAGATAGTTTTGAAGGTTCTTTGATGAAGGGATATGTCTCTTGGATCAATAAACATGTCTTTTAAATTCAACAGGGTTGAATTTTGGACAAAATTTTGGAGGGATATTTAAATTCTTTTTCGTAGGAGGAAACCTCTAATAAAGGAGAGGGAAGTATAGAGCTTGAGGTGGTATGTGAATGGGGGGCTGAAGAGAGAGATTGGCATGAGATAGAGGGAGAGAGAAAGTCAAGGGCTTGAAGATTTTCTTCAAGGATTGTAAGAGGAGAGGGAGGGTGAGAGATTTCTTCTTCATTGCACTTCTAAGAGAGAATTGAGAGTGCTTGTAAAGAGAGAAAGTTCTTAAAGAGAGCTTTTAGGGATTTGCTTGGGAAGGATTGTGAGATAACTTGTGTTCTTTTATTTCCTTGTTTTGTAAACTTGTTTTTATATATGAAATCCGTGTTTTGTCCTATCTTTCTCATGAATTTTGATTAGTCTTCTTTATCATTCTCCCTACTTTGAGATATGACTTTGTGAAGAATTGACTTTGTTTTATATAGTTTTAAATGTCAATAATTTGTGATGATTTGAACTATGATTTCTACAACATGGGGAGAATCACATTTGATTCCGTGGGAGAGGATGTCATCCATGGGGTTGAGTGCAAATAAATAAAGAAATATACTTTGTTGGATGCATAATTGGAGATTATAAGTTGACAGATTAAAATTCCCAATTTGGTTCAGTTGATTGGAAACTAATGCAAGATTATTAGACCTTAAGTGAGGGAGTAGTAGGAGTTGTAGAGTGGCAGCCGATATCCTTGCGGCCTAACCACTGAATTAGGGACCAAACTCTGGATTAATTAATGTTCATTATGCACTTGAAAGAGGGCAAAGAATATGATTTCTTCTATTTGACACAAAATAATTTATATATAAATATATTTTCAAATGATTTTAATTTCATCTCAAACCATATTTTGATGGGGCTTTAACTTCTTTCATTGCTATAAAGATGTGGGTGAAGTTAATTTGTGTTTGATGGACTATGGAGGTGTATTTGGTTCTGTCCTAGTTTTCGGCAAGGTTTCAAGTTCAAAATTGAGCTCCAACAATGGGAATGGGTGAGGGAAAATGGTTGGAATGCACTGATGGGATCTTAGGGAAGCTCTGTGTGAAGTTTGGAGAGGCCTATCTAAGGAAATTTCAACACTTAGTTTAACGGCCATGGAGGTGGCCTTATATAAAAATGGGGTTATGGTGACTGTCATGGCCAATTAGGAGGTGTAATGTGGTGCTTAGGTGGAGGGCAGAGGAGCTCCATAGTTTGATTTGGNAGCCAATTTGGGGCTAAGTTTGTGAATTTTGGGTTTAGGCCAAAATTAAATGGATTTGAGACTTCACCAAGGTCAATTCATGGTTGATTTTGATGTATAGGAATTTTATAAAGATTTTGAAACATTAATTGAGGCCAATTGACTAGGCTATGAGTTCAATTTGGTGAGATTAGGTCATATGGTGAAAATTGGGTTTGACTCAAATCAAAATTGGGTTCAAATCATGGACCAATTGAGCTTGCATTTGGTTTAATTTGATCATATCTAAAGTGAATTTGAATTTAGGATTGGAATTGATGTCAATTGAAATCAAATTTATGGACATTTGAATTGGATTTGGGGAATTTTGGCCCTCAAAGGAAAATTTGGGGGTTTTGATTAAAAATGGTCAAATTAGCCAAATTGGGTCATGTGGTAGTTAAGAGAAATAAAATTGGGAATATTTAAGATTTATTGGAATTTTTTGAGAATTTTTGGAACTTTTGGGATTTTGAGCTATGGAGGGGTATTTTGGTAATATGGGGGTGTTTTAGAGGTAAAAGGCCAAGATGGGTATTTTGGTAGAGTTGAGGTACCAATCATCACCCAATGGCTATGAACCATTGGAAACCCCATTTTGGGTCCTCTATGTAGTGGTTCTAGCTAAACCATAGTCCTAGGGCTAGTAGGTTTAGGGGACCACCTACATGAGTATCCCAAAAAGTTCAAGGGATCTAGGCTAGAAATTTGAGTTCAGGGTTGTGAGTGATTATGGGTGTAGATGAGTTTATTGAGTGTAGTGAGTGCCTTAGCTCCAGACCAACACCTAGGGTTAACCATAAGGTCCAACAATCCTAAGGGTGACTCATCTTGAGTTTCCCCCATAGTGACCCCACCTACTTAAGTGACTTAGGGTTAGGACCAACATATGGAAATTCATGTTGAGTAAAGAAGAGGGCAGAATATCTAATGGTGAGGGTACCTTTTCTAATTTTATAAGAATAGTTAACAGGAAAAGTCCTATGACTAGACCCTAGGGTACTACAAAGGAAAACTAAACCTCAACTAAAATTGCGGTCAACAATTCCATAAGGTATAATATCACTAACAATGAAGTTCACAATGTCGGCATACCATAGAACACACCACTCATTAACATTGAAAAATTTTTCATCTGGAAAATACTCATAAATTTCCTTTTTAAAATTGAGTGGTTTCTTTAATTCAAGCCTAGATAGATGATCATCAATTTGATTCTTAGCTCCCTTTCTATCTATTATCTCAAAGTTAAATTCTTGTAAAAGAAAAACCCATCTCATAAATCTTGATTTTACATCATTCTTATTCATTAAATACTTAATAACAGAATGATTTTTATGCCCAATACGTTTATTTCCAATTAAGTATGATCTAAATTTATCAAAATCATGTACTACTGCTAATAACTCTTTCTCACTTGTGGTATAATTAATTTGAGCTTTATTAAGAGTTCTACTAGCATAGTAGCTAACCATGAAAATCTTGTCATGCTTTTGTCCTAAAACAGCTCCAATTGCATAATTAATAGCATGAAGCATCAATCCAAAATGTTTTCCCCAATATGGTGAAATAATAATTGGTGCAGTGACTAATTTTTCCTTTTAGTACTTCAAAAGCTTTTAAGCATTCTTTATCAAAATTAAAATTCACATCTTTTTCAAGTAAATGTCATAGAGGCTTAGTAATTTTTGAAAGTCTTTAATATATCACTTGTAGAATCCAACATGTCCTAAGAAACTCTTAATTTCCTTCACAATGGTTGGGTGGGGTAAATTAGTGATCACTTGAATTCTTGCAGGGTCTACTTACACACTATTTTCTTAAATTTGATGTCCCAAATCTATTCCTTCTACTACCATAAATTGACATTTTTCCCAATTAAGGATTAAATTTATTTCTTCACAATGCTTAAGAACTTTTGATAAATGTTCTAAACATGATTCAAATAATGTCCCAAACACTAAAAAATCATCCATAAAAACATTAATCAGTTTTTTCAATTAAATCACAAAAATTAGCCATCATACATCTTTGAAATGTAGTAGGTGCATTACATAAACCAAAGGGCATTCTTCTAAAAGAAAATGTACCATAAGGACTGGTAAAAGTTATTTTCTCTTGATCCTTAGGAGCTATTTGTATTTGGTGATAACCAGTATATCCATCTAAAAAACAAAAGTATTTATGCCTAACTAGTCTATCCAACATTTGATCTAGAAAGCGTAGTGGAAAATGATAGCGGTGAGATTTAATTTTCTATAATCAATGCTTATTCACCATCATATGCCTTTTCTTATTGATAATAACTTGTTATATTCATTTAAAGTCATAGTCACTCCTCATTTTTTAGGATCACGATGAATTGGACCAACCCATGCACTATCTGAAATAGGGTAGATAATTCTAGCATCTAACCTCTTTAAAATTTCTTTCTTAACAACTTCTTTCATAATAGGATTCAATCGCTTTTAAGGATCAACCCTAGGTTTGCAGTTCTCTTCCATATGAATTCTATGCATAAAAATTGAAGGACTGATTCATTTTATATCAGCAATTATCCATCCAAAGGCTTTCTTGTAACTTTTTAAAGTTTTCATCAAACTCTCTTCTTCTTATATAGTTAATTTTGAGGAAATTATAACACTTAATGTAACGGAATCACCTAAAAAGGCAAACTTGAAATGCTCAGGAAGTAACTTGAACTCAAGCTTGGGAGGTTTTCCAATTGATGGACAAAAAGATGTATTTTTTTTCTGTTGTTTCCAAAACATCAAAATTTTCTCGAACATAATTTGAATCTTCCTTATATAAATCTTCATATTGATCTAATTCCTCTTCTTGCTCTTGTTCCAACTCTTTCATTTTAGATTTCTCTTCATAAGTTATTTTGAAATGACATTCACTTAAATATCTTATACCACCAATTCAATAACATTCATCATCTTTACCTTTTGTAGAGTATTTCATTAATTTGGAAATATTAAATGCAACTGTGTAATCATTGACGTGCATAGTTAATTCTCCTTTTTGCAAATCTATCATTACTCTTCTTGTGACTAGGAAAGGTGTCCCCAAAATAATAGGTATCTCTTTATCTTCCTCCATATCTAGCACAATGAAATCAATAGGAAAATTAAATTAATCCACTTTCACTAGAATATCTTCTATAACTCCTTTAGAATAGGTTACTCAAATGATCTGCTAACTGCAGAGTTACAGTAGTAGGGGTTATTTCTCCTAATCTTAATCTTTTAAATATCGATAATAATATAAGGTTGATGCTTGCACCTAAATCACATAAAGCTTTCCCATAAAATTTATTTCCTATTGCACATGGAATTGTAAAGCTTTTAGGATCTTTAAGCTTTCAGGAAGCTTTTTCTGAATTGTAGCACTGCACTCCTCACTAAGTACAATAGCTTCATTATATCCTTCGTAAACATCACATAGCTTGGCATTTGTTCTAGAGCTTCAGCAAATGGAATATTAATTGTAAGCTTCTTAAAAATTTCCAAAAATTTTGAACATTGCTTATCCAACTTTTGTTTTCAGAGTCTCTAATGAAATGGAGGTGGTGGTTTTTCTAAGTCAACTTTAAATGGAGAAATAGGCCTCTCTAAACCTTTCAAAGAATCCTCTTTTGGTTCTTCAATCTCTTCTCTCTCTATTTCAGTTTCTTTTTAAACTCTACCTTCCAATTCTCTTCCGCTTCTAAGTTGAACGACTTTTATTTGCTCTTTATTCTGGTCTTTTAGATTTACTTCTATATTACTATGAAGTTTTCCATGAGATCTATTACTTAATGAATTTGCTCTTTGTCCCAATTGATTCTCAATATTTCTAATTGTAGCTCATTGACTTTATAATTGATTTCCCTCTTGTAACACTACTTCTTCTCCTTAAGTTGTAGATTCTTGTTAAAACCTGGAGGATAAGTAGGTCTATAATTACTGTTCTCTTGGTTATTCCAAAATTTAAATGTGTTTACTTGATTGTCCCCCCATTGCTGAATATTACCACCCGAAGTATTATTCCAGTTGAAGTTGGGATGGTTCTTCTAACCTGGGTTATTCTGCTTGTTATTTATGACATTCAAAGTCTCTAACGATGCTTGAGAATTTACCATTTGGCCTAATTAAATTTCTTCAATCATGGAAATTGGTTGAGAAAAATTCATTCCAAATTGGTCAAACTTTCGTGAAATTGCAGCAACTTGATTTGCTAACATTGCAAATGCATCAGTTTCTTGAACATTGGCTACTTTCTTAAGATTTACCCTTTTAGAAGGCCATTGAAAATTATTTGTAGTCATTTCTTCAATTAAAGCATAAGCGTCATTAAATGGTTTTGACATCAATGAACCACCAACAACGTCATTGATAATAGATCTAAGAGATTAAGCTAATCCATTATAAAATGTTTGAATTATTGACCAATCTAGTATAGCATGGTGTGTACACTTTATTAATAGTTTTTAAAATTTTTCCCCTGGTTCATAAATAGATTCTCCTTCAAACTCACAAAAAATATAATATAATTTCTAGGCTTCACAGTTTTTTACGGCGGAAAAATTTTAGCAAGGAATTTCTGTGCTAAATCACTGCAAGTTTTGATAGATCCAGGTGGTAATGAAAGTAATCATATCTTAACTTTATCTCTCAGTGAGAAAGAAATTAATCTAAGTCTTATAGCATCATCAAATACACCATCATATTTAAATGTAGCACACAATTCTAGAAAATTGGCAAGATGTGAATTTTGATCTTCAGTTAGTGCTCCCCCAAACTGTTTATTTGATACCATTTGGATAATAATGGGTTTAAGCTCAAATGAATTAGCCACTACTATGGGTTTTTGAATACTACAATGAAGTTCATCCACCATAGGGTTTGTATAATCTTAAAGGTCTAAACTCTTCAACAATTTGATTATTTTGATTTGTCATTTCTTGTAAATTTTTAGTAATTTTTAATTTTTCTAATAGTTCTTTCGAATTATAATCATAAGACACAAGTCATGTGGAACCTGAACTACACATACATTACTATAATACCCATAAAATAAAAATAATAATAACAATAAATATAAAAACACACAAACAAGAAATTAATATAAAAATAACACTATAATATTCCTATAATAAATCTTAAAGTTTAAAATCAGACTTTGTAAAAATATTTTTTTTTTGCTTTCTAAAACTTCTCTCTATTTTTTAAATTATTTTTTAAACTTTTTTTCCTCCGCAACGACACCAAAAACTTGATCCTAACTTTCTATATAGATGTAAAATGCAATGTATGCGATTATATGCTTAACTTCCTTAATAGTTATTCTTAATTAGTAACAAAGGCAAAAAAATGATCTGAAGCAAAAGCTAGGTATGTTTTCTACTATGAAATAAATAAGAATGCAATAATAATATTTAAATATGGGATAGTACGCAAGTATATGTATCGCTATCAAGTAATATAGGACTTTTTGATTAAGCCCCGAACAAGGAAGACTATAATATGCACTTTAAAAAGTTTTGATGACAAAAATCTATTTAGCAGAATATTTTTACTTAAACTTAAGATGCTATAATAGGAATGAAAATTTAATTATTTTTGTAATTTTTGGTTTATAAAAATAAAGTAAGAAACTAATTAACTAAACTAAATATTTCTAAGTTGAAGGCAATATAATTAAAATTTCCTTTTTCTTACCTTGAATAAGTAATAAGTATAGAAATTTTATTGTATAAGTATGCTAAATGTGTTGTGCCAAATAGGAGCAATAATATTCCTTTTCCTTATTAAAGATGCTATAAAGAACATTGGCTAATCTATAGTTTGAATAGTCTTGAAGACCGGTTAGGTATGGAAGATACTAGCTCTCACTTTAGAATTCCCTCTTCTCCCTCCACCTGGGGGCTAACATCTTGTATCAAAACCTAAAACTATAAATCAAGGGCTTTAACCTATCACTCTAATGTCCTCTATCTCTACACCCTCAAAAAGTTTATTTCCCTACTTATTTGCACTTAACCCTATGAACTACATTCTAATTCATGAAATCAATATGTGAGTCTAACCATTTGTTGGTTGAGACAATACCATATCGGATCTTACAGGTTCTCAAAATAGTTATTAACATCATAATTGGCCAAATCAAGAAGTAAATGAAGTACAACGTTTCAAATCATCACAACCTCTTTCAACATTGAAGTCTAATAATTCACACAACTTCCTTTAAGTACTTAATCAATTATCATTTTAAGGAAAAAGATAAAGAAAACTACTCAGAATCCATGGAGAAAACTCAGCCACACATGAGTTTAAAAGTAGAAATAATGCACAAAAACAAGAATTCTAAATTAAAACCAAGTGTAGTCACAAAGATAAACACTTACCTCAAATCCTGTTCACCAAATGTCTTGAAGTTCCTTTGAATTCTCTTCCTTCACTCACAATACAAACTAACACTTAAAATAAAAAAAGTGGCTGGCGGCTGCGATTACTTGGATGAATGCTGGCTATGGATGTCTAATGGCTGACCTCTTCTTCTGATGGTCCATGTCTTCTTTAATTAAAATCTAAATGATGTCTTGGTGTCTTTTAAAAATGTGTCTCCATTTAATGAATCTTCTAGAAGTTCCTCCTTTAAAAATCCAATTGAATGAATTTTTGAATCCATGGCTTTTTTCCCACATTTTTTCCAAAGGTTGCTTCAAAAAGCTCTTAAAAAAATTATCTAAATTTAATGAATCATCAAATAACTACTTCTGGCACTTAAGCGCGGGGTACCTGACGCTTAAACGCATCTCTCTGGCACATATGCGCTCATGTTGGGTGCTTAGGTGCCCCATTTCATCTTTTCACCTTCATCATTTTTGGTCCAAAGTTGACCCATTTTCACTCATTTTAGTATTTTTCATCCATTTGAATGTACTTGAAAGAAAAAACACATAAATATCTTTCATTAAAGTGCAATATCTTAAAATAAAAATAAAAAATGTGTATAAAAACACTATATATTTTAGGTGTATCAGCCACCTCAATCCTAGATGAAACCTATTTTTGAGCCATGCATGAAGGGTCTCTTGAATCATGGAAAGTCCTCCCCTTATTTGGCTAAACCCACTTACACATACCATCAATCATCAATCTCACAAGGTATTCAGAATTAAACCTTCCCCTTACCTTACTAAGCTAGCTAGCCACCACCCTGGACTGGTTGGTGGCCCTAACTACCAGAAAATCCAAAATTGAGAAGGCCACCCATGGCTTAAACCTAAAATTGTACCTATCAAATGTGGCAAACTCCAATTGGTTAATTGTGTCGCTCAACCCTCCACCTCAACCCTCCTCCTTGGCCAGAATTAAGAATACCCCTTCCAAGACCAAACTTATAGACCAAAACCTAGGAGAAACACTGTCAAATTTCTCCTAGAACCTCTCTCGAGCTTATTAAGTGCAATCAAACCATCTTTAGCCACCCATTCCCACTATTTGAGTTCAATTTCATCACCCAAATCCAAGGCTTTTTTGACCACTTCACCCAAATCCTCAAAACCCCAAATTAATCATTACACAAGCTTCACTAGACCTCAAAACCACTTCTTAATGAAAATCCTCGTTTCCCGAGCACCCAAATATAGTCCTAGACCAAGCCTGAGTCACCCTCAGACTGAAATCATACATAAGTTGCACCTCATCTTAAACCAACACTACGAGGAGCTTCGTGGACTTAAGGTGATCATCTCAAAACAACCCAATTAAGGCCTAAATTCTTAGGCAAAGGTATAGCTCGAAATCCCTAATATTTTGCCTCGGTTTCAATAATTGTGAAGTGAACTTGTATTTCATACATATTTAACCATATAGATAGGTTCGTCTCACTCAGATGAAGGTGTATGAACAAACCCCAAGTAATTTGGTTAAGAATAGTGTGAGATATTAGGTCTAGAACATGGATGATTGTCGAGTTATGACGATCTGGGATGATCGTCTTCCATTTTCACGTGTATCGAACGAACAAATTAGATCACATTGAAGGCTTGAAGTGGGAACCGCATGACGTGTGGCCAGCTGACATATAAAGTACAGAGGACCAAACAATGACATGTGGTCTTCAAAGCTGCCAAGATTTGACGTGGGGGCTGACTCAGATAAGTAGATAAATTAGGTATTTTAGAATTAACTAAATATAAAATCTTTAAAAATACATATCTTGGTGTAAAAAATTCATAAAAATAAAACAAAAATATCCATATGCTCTGTGAATATAGGAGAAAAATGTGGACTAAAAATAAAAAAAAATATTTTCTTTTTATTTATTTTTAAATAAATTAAATACTACAGAGAGTAAATAAAACATAAATAATTAAATAATTAATTGAATCAAATGAAATTTTGATGGTTTGTTTTTGAGCACCTTAGGGATCTAATCTAATTTTTCCAAGGTCACAGAAAATCTCTATGGTCAAAATCCCTATTTTTTGAAATATTTAGTATTATTTTATTATAAAAAATTATAAAAATAAAATATTAGTTAAAAAAATATAAAATCTTGTTTGGAATGTTTATTGCGGTCAGAGGATATTAACAAAATAAATGTAATATTTACAAAAAATTTCATACCATTTTCCTTATTTAAGATTATAAAAATAATTTAAAATTCTAAATATATGAAAAAATTCAAATAATTAACAAAATGGCCAAGTTATAGATAATCATCCTAGGAGGTTGCTGTAAAAAGTTGGAAGCCACAAAAATTACTTCTAATGTAAATAAGTTTTTTCTAAGTAGATACTAATTTTGGCTTAAAATAATTATAATAAAAAAATAAAAAAAACATGTAAAATTTGTTTGGAGTGTTCTTTATGACGAGAGAGATTTAAGAAAAAAAATTGAGATTAAAATAAAAACTACATTTTAAAGCTATTTTCCAATTTTAAAATATTAAAAATGCCAAAAATACCAAAAATGTAAAAATACTATAAATTGCTCTAAATGTCACCCTAGCCATAGACAATAACATGATGAAATGTTTGTAAATTTTTAATGGTGTAAAAATTTATATTTAATTAAATATATTTTTCTTAATTTGTGAATAAAATTATTTCAATAAATATAATAAAACGACCAAAAAAAAATCACTTCTCTGAATTCCTTGGAATCACAGAGACTTATGAAAAATAAAAAAATGGTTTATCCAAAATAAAATATTTTTCTATTTATTTATCCATTAAAATCAATCAAAAAATTGTAAAAATTAAAATATAATTAAAAAATTCACAAAATTATTCCCAATAGTCCGCCAATCTAAGTGAACCTCCAATAATTTCCTTAAGGACAAAAAAATTATTTTACTTGGTTAAATTAATTATCTTTGAACATTCATATTTTTGGACTAAAATAATTATTAAGAAATTAAATATAATAATAATAAATTCTCTCCTAATACTTTAATGGACCCATCAGTGGGGGTAATAATAGATTTTCAAAGTCATTTGAGTTAAAATTAAAGAATTATGAAGTGGAGACCCCTAAGGACAAAATGCTAATCAAGGGATTTTTTAACTTTAATCAAAATTTAGGGTAAACCAAAAGGTAAAAAGGTAATATTGATCATAATTAGTT
This sequence comes from Phalaenopsis hybrid cultivar, assembly GCA_002079205.1. Classification (NCBI taxonomy): domain Eukaryota; kingdom Viridiplantae; phylum Streptophyta; class Magnoliopsida; order Asparagales; family Orchidaceae; genus Phalaenopsis; species Phalaenopsis hybrid cultivar. Next base: position 13,709 of record JXCR01135051.1, read on the forward strand.
CTCTGAAGTGATGAAAACATAGAGGGTTAAACGATAGAAACCAACTCATTCTTTTTTCTACAGAAGGGTAAAAATGTAATATTCTAAATTATTGTGTTTTGGAAGTTAATTAAATTACATGATCATAAACTAAATGAATTATGTTAGGAAGATAATAAATCACTAATTGGAAGCCCTAGATCATTGGTTAGATGATGATATAATCTTTTAACAATAATTAAGTTAACCTCATTCAACCTTTTTCCAAAATTACAAATCTACTCATAAAGACTTGAGAGCTTGGTGGTGAACTAGGCTCAATCCAACATCACTTAATTAGGTTTAGAAGAGTACACAATCAAGAAAAAATACTTGTCAAACACTACAAGCACGATTGCAATTGAAGGGGTGATGATTCCTTAACAGTTTAACCTACCCTTAAGGATTTTCACCCGCATAATTTGTAAGTTAAACATCAAATGAATGTCACCCCATTCATGTGTTAGTTAAAATATTAAGTTTCACTGAACACAAGTTAAAAAATATATAACTAAATTAATTATGAGTGATTAATTCAACAAAATAATAAGTTTGTATGAACTGAGGTGATTTAAAGGATTCTAAAAGATGTTCAAGGTCATTCCCCGAGCACTTCCACACTCTTCTTAACAATTTGAAGGTCACTCATGACTATTACACTTTATTGAAGTAAATCATCCATAAAAAAATTAGGAATCCACCAAGTTATACCTTGGGACCCGTTAATACAATGATTCCAATAAAGTACACTACGTTGCTTATCCTACGTTAACAATGATTCTAGGATAAGGTATTTAAATTTTTAACTTAATAATTTATTGGATGAAGGGATTTGTCTCTTGATGTGAAGAGGTGTGTGTCTTGGGAAAAAGGAGGGAATTTTGAATTCCTTTAAAGACAAGACTGGCTACCCAATTAAAAAAAGAAGTTTAGGAGGTATTTTGCATGAGTGGTGGTGTTGTGAAGGTGTGGCGTGAGAAGTCTTGGCGAGAAGAGTTAGGTTTTGGAGAGGATTTTCTTCTAGAGTTGTATGAGGAGTGGGAAGGTGAGAGATTTCTTTTTCATTGCATTTCTCTGAGAGAATTAAGTGTGATTGTAAAGAGAGAAAGTGGTTAAAGGGAACTTCAAGGGATTTCTTGAGGAGGAGTGTGAGAAAAGTTGTGTTCTTTCCTTTCTTTATTTTGAAAACTTATTATTATTATTATTATTATTACTATAATATATATATATATATATATATATATATATATATATATATATATATATATATATATATATATATANTTTTTATCCTTGTCCTTACAATGAGATATGGTTTTGTGAAGAATTAATAAAATTGTGCAAGGTTTTAAATATCAATAAATTATGATGATTTGAACTCTGATCTTCATTTACTTTTTGATCTAACAAATTGAAAGAGTTAAATTTATTGAGAAACATAGGATCCGAAAGGGCTATGCTTTCTACAATAAGGTATTAATTTCATAGGTGAGAATTTAATCCATGGGGTTGAGTGCAAATAAATAAGGAAATATATTTTGATGGGCTTAGAATTGGAGATTTTAGAGTGATAGACTAAAATCCCTAATTTGGTCCAGTTGGTTGGAAACTAAAAATGATATTGTTAGCCCTCAAGGGAGGGAGAAGTGGGAGCTAGTATCCTCACAACCTAACCACAAATTTAGGTACCAAACTATGGATTAGCCAATGCTCTTTATACACACGACAAATGATAAGGAATAAGATTGCTCTTATTTGACACAATACTATTTAATGTATGATTTTAAATGATTTTAATTACTTCACTAACCATAAACTCATTGTAAATAGGGAGGATGCTTTCTTAAATTTGAACTCTTTGTTACAAAATATTTTTTTTTATTTTCAGAAGTTTAACTTTGAAGTTTAGAAAATAGCTTAGTTAACTTTGCTCTTTTAACTACATTTCATTTAACATACATTAGATTATTTTAGATTGGTTTTTCTTACTTAAGTTTTTATAGTTTGAATATTGTGTTTTACATTATAACCATAAGAATTTCCATCTCTCTATGGGATCAATACTCAAAGCTCCACTAATGCCCTTTAATACTTGAGTGATACGTATACTAGAGTAATTATTAGGTTTGACAGCTTAAAGATTTTAAAATATAAAACTATTTATACTGAAGTAAATTTTAAGGTGATTAAACTTCATATTTACTAATTTTGTTGTCGTGTGTGTGTTGTATTATTGAAAGATATTTACAACACGTACACTAAAACCTGCATCAAGTTTTTGGCGCTGTTGTCAGTGAGATAATGATAAATTACTTTATAATTTATAAAACTTTGTTTGAACTAAAAAACTTATATTAAGAAAAATATAGTTTAATTAATATTTTTATATTTTAGTGTGTTTGCTTATTATAATTTCTATGTGTGTTTGTGTATGCATAGTTTAAGATCTGAAGGTTTAGTGCCCTATGATTTCGAGTTAGAAAGAACTATTAGAAAAATTTGAAAACAACAAAAAGAGTTAGAAAATTTGAACAAAATGTTTACAAACTTAAATAATCTAGGAATAGAAAATGAAAATCATTAGAGACCTTTAAGAGAATACACTAATCCTACAATAGATGAAATTTATTTGAGTTTACAAAACCTTGTTGTAGCTACTAATTTATTTGAGCTTAAGCCTGCTATTATCCAAATTATACAAAATAATTAGTTTGGGGTAACACCAACTGAAGATCCTAAATTACATCTTACTAGTTTTCTAGCATTGTGTACTACATTTAAATATGATTACTGACATTTAAAAGTTAGAAATTTTTGGTCGCCGGAATGGATATCCTGATGCTCAGTTTAGTTTAATATGTATATATATAATTTGGGAAAAGTAATAATTTAAAAATATGAAACTAAATCGATCTCATATCCTCAGTAGTTTAAATAAACGAGGCTAACACCGCAAGCAATGCATCTATCCCAAAGGGCAGACACACTACTTATTGGTGAGGCTTGATTAAATTAACTAAAGAATTTATGACATCCGTTTAAGTCTACAAAAAATCATTTTTTATGTTGACCAAAAAGTTCCCTTATTTAATATGAAAAATTAAATAGGGTTTTTTTTAAGTTGGGTTCTTAAAGTTTCCTATAAGGGCAAGCCCCTATAGTTAATTACATCTTAGATAACCGAAGTCACCTAAGAAAAGTCTTGATAAAAATTACGGGATACTGTCTTTAAAAATTTCAAAGGATATGACTTTTTAAAAGATCAGACAAAGATGTTGTCGGTGCTATTTTAGGTTAAAGTTTCCCGTAAGAAGCTATGGGTCACCAGAATCAAAATCTCGTTGCCCGCTTCCGAAGGACATTTTAATTTACATATACCTTTAGTTTTAGAAAAAAATATGAAATAAAACTGACCCCATATTTTTCAAAGTTTAAATGAAAGAACGTTGTACCTGAAATTCTGTATCTATCCCGAAGGATAAACACAAGACTTGAGGATGACGCTCGATCAAGTAAAACAAGAAATATATGACTTCCGTTTGGTCTACGAAACCTTTGTATTTGCCAACAAGTTCCTCTATTTAATATAAAAGAATAAATAGGATTAATATTAAGTTGGGTTCAAACATGCTTCCTATAAGGGCAAGCCCCTATAGTTAATTACATCTTAAATAACCAAAGTCACCTAAGAAGACTCTCGATAAAAATCAGGAAATTTTTTCTTCAAGGATTTCAAAAGGATAGGACTTTTCAATGAGATCAGACAAAGAGGTGTAAAAGGGGATTGGTTCAATTTTGAAACATTTTGTTGTAGAGTCCAAAGGTGGAAAAACTAGGGGATGTCATGGATCTAGAGGAGAACCTCGGTGACTTCCTAAGCTATCCTAATGTTTGGCTTCAGTTTTAAGAAAAAAATATTTAGGTGTGTCATCCTGACTATTTTATTAGCTAGGGCTTACATTCATGTGAAATGATCAAACAAATAGCCTGGAAGATGTGAGGATTTAGGTCATGACAAACGACAACCTCAGAATCCTAAGACGAGACTATCACACAAATAGCCTGAAAGATGTGAGGATTTAGGTCATGACAAACGACAACCTCGGAATCCTAATGATGTGAGGATTTAGGTCGTGACAAACGACAACCTCGGAATCCTAAGACGAGTTAGGGCTTAGTACAACAGAGCTATACAAAGGCCTAAAGATGAGGTGAGGATTTATGTTGCATAAGCAGACAACCTCAAAATCCTATGGCTTGGTTGTTTAATTGATTTAGGTCATGACAAACGACAACCTCGGAATCCTAAGACGAGTTAGGGCTTATATTGTATAGCGGCTGTACAAAGGCCTAAAGAAAAAGTGAGGATTTATGTTGCATAAGCAAGCAACCTTGAAGTCCTATGGCTTTGTTGTTTAAGTCTTGTGAGGATTTATGTTGCATAAGCAAGCAACCTCAAAGTCCTATGGCTTTGTTGTTTAAGTCTGCAAAGTCCTAAAGATAAGATGAGGATTTACGTTGCATAAGCAAGCAACCTTGAAGTCCTATGGCTTTGTTGTTTAAGTCTATATTTACGTTGCATAAGCAAGCAACCTCAAAGTCCTATGGCTTTGTTGTTTAAGTCTAAGGAAAAAAGTTTTTAGCTGAGGAAGACAGGTTTTGTTGTTGAAGATGACCGTACTGCCCACCATGCTAGCTCCAAGCTCATTGCTGCGACAAGTTTATATTCTCTAGTGTGTCAAGTTATAATGTTAAATCAGGTAGCCATGTGGTTGAAGTTCATGGGGGCTTATTAAAGTTGATTAGAGCGACATCGGTTAGGATCCTATGGTTCCCTCATTCTGACACCACTATTTTCTATTGGATTCACTTAATCCAAATGAACTTACTAAATCAACTTAATGAGTTCCATAATTTCATTTAGGTCGTGGGAAGCCTCGTTAGCAACCGTAGGTTACCTCCTCCGAGGGATTCCCGATCTTCCAATAGAGACATCTTAATTTAGTTGCAATTGTAGTTTTGTGCAATATTTGTGATTAAATTTTGAGTTATTTTATATTTTGAGTGTTGTGGCGGTGAATTTTATCTTGGTTGATTTTAGTTTTAGTTTTGGTTTTGGTTTTGTGGTTATCCTGGCAATTTTAGTTTTCATAAGGGTGACATCGTTATTTAGCATGCAAGTTTGCAGGTATAAAAGTACAATATGAAAGTACAAGAAAGGGAATGCTGAAAATTGTTAAAGCGTACCTGGTGAGTCTTCTCGTTCCATTACCTGAAACTCAAAAAACATGTTAAGGAAGTTTATATGAAATAGGGAAGTAAAATCTTGACGACCTATCTAACCCTAGGTCATATCTTGGTGGGTCCTTAAGAGTTTAGTTAAGGATGATGTTGTCAAAGCAAAATAAATTAAGTTTAGTAGATCTCCGAGGTATCCAACAGATCTAGAGAAAGAAGCAGGTCCGTGCTATTTTTCGCTGCCTTGTGGAAGATCCCGAGTTCTTTTAAACTTATTATTTTGCTTAATAATTCATCCTGTAAATACCCTAATGCTCAATGAACATTGATGTATCGATTACCCCTAAGAGTGAGGTAATTATCATCTGTAATTTAATTTTGAAAATTATGTGGGTGAAGACCCTTAAAGAGGCAAGTTAGTGTTGTTGGAACACTTAACCAAATTTTGGACCTAATTGAACCTATAGTGTTTGAAAGACGTCTTAGTTTTAATTGATATTTACTTTTCTAATCCTCATTTAAAGGAAACTTGATTTAGCCTAAGTCACTACTAAGACCTTAAGACCTAGGTGAGTGTCTCAGTTAGTTTTGAAAATGTTAAGCTTTAGGTGGTCATAAATCATGATTTGAATTTTATTTGAAAATCAAAATAGGGGTATTAAATTGATTAATTATTGACTTCAAAAGTTATACCCCTAAGCCCTAGGTTCATTTTATTTTAATAAACTTCCAAATTTTAATAATTTAGAAATTTATTAACTTATCTTTTTCAATAAAGAAAGTGAGGTTGGTTTCTACCAATTAACCCCTTGTGTTTCAAACATCCAAATTAAGATCAGAGGTTACCCATTTCCCTCTTTGAATTAAGCCTAAATGTTAATTAAGGCTAACTTTCTAAAATTACATATTTGCCCGTAAGACTCTAACACTTCATAATTTGTCAAATTCAATTCAAATGACTTTAAAATTTTTATTCTACCTCATTCATGGGTTAACTAAGACATTTGAGGAGAAAAATATGATTTTTCAAAATTTAATTTAATTTATATAATTATTTTCATGTAAAAATAGGATTTTACAAAGAAAATTCCTAACTTGACCATGATAAATCCTAATTTCTTGAAATTTTTATTTGAGGTATACCTAGACTAGAGAAACCTTTGGACCAAATTTAATGATTTTTTGAATTTTATCTGAGTTTCAAGATTTATTTTAATTTTTGGGGTATTTATTAAATATAAAATAATTCAAATGGGGAAAATTAAGTTTTTTATTTTTGAAAAGTCCTCCTAAGGTCAGAGAACTCAAAGGAGAAGATTTTATATTTTTCTAAATTTTATTTGATTTATTGAAATTATTCTTAGTGAAAACCCATTTTAACCTTTAAAAATTATTTTTTAGCTTTGAAATTCAGTATATTTATTTGAAAAATTAAGGAAAATATTCTAATTATTCGAAAGTGCTTAGGAAGCACTTTAGAACATTTCCATGAGTTTTATAATTTTTGTGATTTTTAGGGATTTTTAATTATTTAAATATTTAAAATAGGTTAAAAATCAAAATTTTATTTTAAATATCATTTTATTTTTATAAAATACCCCTGATCACATAGAACTCGAAAAATCAAGTTTTTATAATTTTTCAAGTTATATTTTAATTATTGAAAATCATTTCAATGCCAAAAATTTTATTTAACTTGAAAAATCAATTTAAGTTATCAAATGGACTCAAACTGCTTTGAAATTTTTATGGTGAGTTCTCAGGATCCTCAATAACAGTGGAGATAAAAAATCAAGTCATTTTGTTGTTGTTTTTCAAAATCAATTATCTTAGTGATTTAGGGTTTGTAAAAATGAGGTGTATTTTGTATGACTTGGCTCATGAGAAATTTTCCTGAAGGTTCTTTGATCATAGTAAACCTTCCAAAATTTTCTTTATTTTTTCATGAAGGTTATTTCATGATCATAGTAAACCTTCCTAAACCCTAAAGCAACATGCTAATTTCCATGATTATTTCAAGCAAATAATGCACACAAACTTGAAAAATGTGATCCTCTGTCTAGGGACCTCCTCTGACTTTGGAAAAATCAGAGAATGTTCCCCTTGACAGAGGCTACAACATGCCAAAAATTCAAGATATGTTGATAAGTCTACATGCATGGAATCAAAAGATTCAAATCTGTGTTTAATTAATTAAAAGTAAAATATGAATCACATGGGCTTAAAATTATTTTCACATTATTTTCCTCTATTCACTGAGGAAGAGAGTATTTTTATTTTATTTTTGTGATTTTTCTACATAAAGATATAAATTTTTTAAGTTAGGGGTATTTAAATAAATAGGAAAAATCCCTATTTATCTATTTAAACAAAGCGTGCTCACTAGATTCTAGGCAGCTCCGAAGGCACGCCTGACGCGTTCTGGTTGGACGCCGCCATCCACGGAGCTGCTGACTCGGCCCGTGTTTTATGTTTCGAAATGCTGTCCGGCTCGATCTCCTCTGTCCATTTGATACACACTTGATCAAACAGCTCCTCGTCATCGTCCCCGATAGAATGATCTCGTGATCGTCCACACTAAAACTTTAAGATCTCGGTCTAGACTCAACCAAATCCCTTCGGGTTTGATCCTATGGACTCGTCTAAGTGAGACGAACACATCCATACAATAATCATGTAATTAAATTAAGCCTAATTAAATGGAGAATCAAAATACGCTTAGGTGGGAGAGAAGCTTATACCTTTGCTCTGAGAAGTGATGCTTCGATCAGAGAGTCTTGACACGTTCGTTGTGAACCAAAGAGGCTAGGGATTGAGTCTTTGGTCTTGGTGTGAGGCCTAGATATGATTTTGATCATGGCCGGATTTGGGTGTTGGTCTAGAGCTATGGTGGAGGCTCTATGAGAGGGTAATTTGATGGGGCTTTAGCTCCTTTCACTGTTGTGAAGGTGTGGGTGAGTTTAATTAGAGTTTAGTGGACTATGGAGGTGTGGAGAGTTTTGTCTTGTCTTCGACAAGGTTTTGATCTCAAAAATTGGGCTCCGGCAAGGGGATTCAGGGCAATGTGATGGTTGGGCTACACTGAGGAGGTCTCAAAGAGGCTTTGGGATCAATTTGGGGAAGTCTTTTAGAGTAATTTTTAGCTCTCCATATATCGTCGTGGAGGGGAGCATTTTGTAGAAATGGTTGTAGGCTTGCTGCTATGGCCAATTGGGGGGGGGTGAAATGTGCTGCCTAGGTGGAGGGTAGAGAGGCTCTAAGCTTTAATTTGGATGATGTGGCCTCTAGGTATGATATGGGTTTAATCCCATGGGGGTGGATCTCGGTTTGGCCATTTTCCAGCCACTAGGCCGACTGGCCGGCCAGGGGGAGGCGGCTAGGAGCTCAGGGAACCCAGGGGAATATGTCACAACTATTTAATGATTTTAGGCTTTGTTTTGGTAAGGGTATCTTAAGCATGTACATTTTTGGGAATAAAATCCCTTAATTTGGGGGAATTTTGGTCCATGGCTTAGTTTAGGTGGTTAGATGGGTTTTGGCTCAGTCTGAGGGTCTAACCAATGCCTGAGGTGGAGTTAATTTGATGACTTTTGGGTGGTTAGGCCATCTTTAATGCATAGGTTCAATGTGGGCTCAAGTGATCAAAGTTTAGGTTTGGGCTAGGTTAGCCATTTTCATATTCTCAATTGATTGATCAAAATTATGTAAATGATTGTTATGAAGATTTTTGGTGAAGAGTTTAATTGATTTTGAGTTCAATTGGTAGGTCAATTTAAGGGATTTTTTTAGATTTGGCCAATTTGGGTATGTTGGGCTAGACATGGGTCTAGATTGGGCTAACCTTGGGCTAAGTCCAAATTGATTACTTTAAATGATCAAGGAAGGTGTTGTGAAGATTTTTCATGAAGGGATGGAGTGAAAATTTTGGGGCTAAGGCCCTCAATTAGGTGAAATTTGAAGGCATGGCCAATTTAGGGCAAATTTGGGCTTTTGGACTTAGGTAGAAATCAAATGAAATTGAGGTCTCACCAAGGCCAATTGAAGGTTAATTTTGATGTATGGGAGGTTTTTCAACATAAATTGTGGTCAATTGAGTGGGCTATGGGTTCAATTTGGTAGAACCAAGTCATGGGGCCAAAATTGGGGTTTGGGTCTAAATTAAAATTGGGCTCAAAGAATGGGTCAATTGAGTTTGGATTTGGTCTAGATTGGTCATATCAAGAGTGAATTTGTATAATGGAAATTGGAGTAATTTGGGGAAAGTACGGGCCTTTAAAGAGCAATTTGGGGGTTTTGATCAAAGGTGATCAAATTGGCCAAATTGGGCCATGTAATAGTTGAGAAAAATGAAATTGGGAATATTTGGGAGGTTTTAGGAATTTTGGGGATGTTTTGGAATTTTTGGAATTTTGGGGTATGGAGGGTTATTTTGGTAATTTGGCCAACTTTGGTGATTTTGGGTAGTTTGGGTGTTTTAAAGGTGTTTGAAATAATTTTTTGAATCAAGTTGGGCATTTTGAGTAAATTTGGGAATTTTTGCCAAATTTCGGGTCCCAAGGGTATCCAGATAATTTTGAGGAATTTAGGGGCAAAATGGTAGGTTGGGTATCTGGTAGAGTTGGAGCACCAACCACCATTAATAAGCCATGGATCAATAGAAACCCCATTTTGGGTCCTCTATGTAGTGTTCTTAGCCAAACTCTACACTAGGGCTATTGGGTTTAGAGAACCACCTACAGGCGTCTCCCAAAAGTATCAAGGGACTAATGCCTAGAAGTTCTGAGTTTAGGGTAGTGAGTGATTGTGAGTGCAAGTGACTGCAAGTGAGTTTCTTAGCTCTAGACCAACACTCAGGGTCAATCCTTAAGGTCCACCAGTCCTAAGGGTGACTCATCTTGAGTTTCCCCGTAGTGACCCCACTTTCTAAGTGCTAGAGGTTATGACCAATATGTGGAATTCCAAGTTGATTAGAGAAGAGTTTGAAATTTCTAATGGTGAGGGCTCCTTATCTTGTTTTCTAAGAATATTCAATAGGAAAGTTTTATGGCTAGAACTTATGCTACTAAAGAGGAAAAACTAAACCTCAACCAAAAGTGAGGTCAACAAATGGACCCCCAATACTAAAGAGGAAAACTAAACCTCAACCAAAAGTGAGGTCAACAAATGGACCCCCAATAGGTGTGGTGTGCTGGGCAAGTACATCGCGTGTATCGTTGACCAACGAGGTCAACAAAAACCAATACAAACTCTTAAGTCAACAAACTTAGAGGTATATGTGGAGTTGTGTGTGTGATTTGTTTCTGCTAGGGATATTAGCAGATGATTGTCTGATTGAAATAAAGGAGTAGGGACACTTGCTGGGAATTAGAGAGAGATATTTGAGTTATTAAATTTCAGGTATTTATAAAAGATGAGAATCAGCGTGTAGGTAATGACTTCAAAGATTGAGAGTAGGATGCCACGGTGGGGGTCTTATTCCTATCTCGAAAGGTGTGAGTAGAGAATTGGACGTCGTTGAGAGGACTTACACCAATCTCAAAGAGGTTGGTAGATAATTGGAAGCCGTGGAGGGAACTTACACCAATCCTGAAAAGTGTTGAGAATAGGATGTGGTGTTCTATAAAGTGGAGTCCTACACCAATCTCAAAGATGTAGGTAGAGAATTGGAAGCCATGGAGGGGTCTTTTACTAATCTCGAAAGGTGTTGAGAATAGGATGCGATGTTCCATAAAGGGGAGTCTTACTTCTATCTTGAAGATGTAGATAGAGAATTGGAAGCCGTGGAGGGGACTTACACCAATCTTAAAAGGTGTTGAGAATAGGATGTGATGTTCTATAAAGGGGAGTCTTACTCCTATCTCGAAGATGTAGGTAGGGAATTGAAAGCCGTGGAGGGGACTTACACCACTCTTGAAAGGTGTTGAGAATACGATGCGGTGTTCCATAAAGGGGAGTCCTACTCCAATCTCGAAGATGTAGGTGGAGAATTGGAAGGCGTGGAGGGGACTTACACCAATCTTAAAAGGTGTTGAGAATAGGATGTGATGTTCCATAAAGGGGAGTCCTACTCCTATCTCAAAATTTTAGGTAGAGAATTGGAAGCCGTAGAGGGGACTTACACCAATCTCAAAAGGTGTTGAGAATAGGATGCAATGTTCCGTAAAGGGGAGTCTTACTCCTATCTCGAAGTAGTAGGTAGAGAATTGGAAGCCGTGGAAGGGACTTACACCAATCTCGAAAGGTGTTGAGAAGAGGATGTGATGTTCCACAAAGGAGAGTCTTACTCCTATCTCGAAGAAGTAGGTAGAGAATTGGAAGCCGTGGAGGGGACTTACACCAATCTCGAAAGGTGTTGAGATAGGATGCGATGTTCCATAAAAAAGAGTCTTACTCCTATCTAGAAGATGTAGGTAGAGAATTGGAAACCGTGGAGGGGACTTACACCAATCTTGAAAGATGTTGAGAATAGGATGCAATGTTCCATAAAGGGGAGTCTTACTCCTATCTCAAAGATGTAGGTAGAGAATTGGAAGCCGTGGAGGGGACTGACACAAATCTCAAAAGGTGTTGAGAATAGGATGTAATGCTATATAAAGGGGAGTCTTACTCCTATCTCTAAGATGTAGTTAGAGAATTGGAAGCCGTGGAGGGGACATACACCAATCTTGAAAGGTGTTGAGAATAGGATGCGATGTTCCATAAAGGGGAGAATTACTCTTATCTCAAAGATGTAGGTAGAGAATTGGAAGCCGTGGAGGGGACTTACTCCAATCTCAAAAGGCGTTGAGAATATGATGCGATGTTTTATAAAGGGGAGTATTACTCTTATCTCAAAGATGTAGGTAGAGAATTGGATGCCGTAGAGGGGACGTACACCAATCTTGAGAGGTGTTGAGAATATGATTCGATGTTCCGTAAAGGGGAGACTTACTCGTATATCAAAGATGTAGGAAGACAATTGGAAGCCGTGGAGTGGACTTACACCAATCTGGAAAGGTGTTGAGAATAGGATGCGGTTTTCAATAAAGGGGAGTCCTAGTCCTATCTCAAAGATTTAGGTATAGAATTGGAAGCCGTGGAGGGGACTTACACCAATCTCGAAATGTGTTGAGAATAGGATGCGGTGTTCCATAAATGGGAGTCCTACTCCTATCTCAAAGATATAGGTAGAGAATTGGAAGCCGTGGAGGGGACTTACACCAATCTCGAAAGGTGTTCAGAATAGGATGTGATGTTCCATAAAGGGGAGTTTTACTCCTATCTCGAAGAAGTGGGTATAGAATTGGAAGCCGTGGAGGGGACTTACACCAATCTCAAAAGGTGTTGAGAATAGGATGCGATGTTCCATAAAGGGGAGTCTTACTCTTATCTCGAAGAAGTAGGTAGAGAATTGGAAGCCATGGAGTGGACTTACACCAATCTCGAAAGGTGTTGAGAATAGGATGCGATGTTCCATAAAAATGAGTCTTAATCCTATCTCAAAGATGTTGGTAGAGAATTGGAAGCCGTGGAGGGTACTTACACCAATCTCAAAAGATGTTGAGAATAGGATGCGATGTTCCATAAAGGGGAGTCTTACTCCTGTCTCGAAGATGTAGGTAGAGAATTGAAAGTCGTGGAGGGGACTTACACCAATCTCGAAAGGTGTTTAGAATAGGATGCGATGTTCTATAAAGGGGAGTCTTACTCCTATCTCAAAGATGTATATATAAAATTGGAAGCCGTGGAGGGGACTTACACCAATCTTGAAAGGTGTTGAGAATAGGATGCGGTGTTCTATAAAGGGGAGTTCTACTCCTATCTCGAAGATGTAGGTAGAGAATTGGAAGCAGTGGAGGAGACTTACACCAATCTCGAAAGGTATTGAGAATAGGATGCGATTTTCCATAAAGGGGGGTCTTACTCCTATCTCAAAGATGTTGGTAGAGAATTCGAAGCCGTGGAGGGGACTTAAACCAATCTCAGAATGTGTTGAGAATAGGATGCAGTATTCCATAAAGGGGAGTCCTACTCCTATCTCAAAGATGTAGATAGAGAATTGAAAGCCGTGGAGGGGCCTTACACCAATTCTCAGATATGGGGAGTCAAAATTTGGGTAGTGACCCCAAGAATCACATGTGTAGAGAGTTTGTGATATTGAATTTGAAGAAATGTGTCATGTGGAAAGGTTGATTTTGTCGAAGAAGATTTGAAAAGTTTTGAGGGGTTTTGTGCAAAATGTGAAATTTTGCGGGGATATGAAGAGAATGCAGATAAAGATGGTTGTGTTGCACGCACAAAGAGTAAGAGTCTTTGAAAATGAGAGAATCCACTCAACATATTTGTTTCCTTTTCGTGTTGTTTTTATCACATTTAATTTTTCAAAATATGTCTTTAAAGTTATAATTTATTTGGTTGATTTTTAAAAGAAAATTGTTTTGTTGTTTATTTATTTGTGATTATTTAAATTTGAATTTTATTTATTGTTAAAGATTTGTTGTTTCGTTCTTTGTTTGCTGAAATTCTGAACCAACACGTGGTTCGTGGCTTTCATCCATCGCACAAAAAGGCAACTGACAAAAAAGACACATTTTGAAAGAAATTTCTATTAATCTGCTCACATAAATATGTTACAGATTGAACATAGGCTGACGCCTCAAAAAGGTACAATATATAGTCCATGTCAAAATACATTCATAACATCTCATGCTATGAATACATTGTAGGCTGAACACATCAGATACATATCATGTTGCTATATAAAAAAGTGAATCCTCATACCATCTGTACTAGGTATGATGAGCTTTTGATCAAGCAGACCTTCTAAGTCATGCTCTAGGATAAGAGTTCCCTTCGCATGTACTTAAAAGTACAACCCTCTAATAGCTCGTACGACAGTAACTCTTCTAGTTCCGGGTCCGGCTGGAATCCATATGGCATTTTGTTGTCATCCATCCTGCAGAAAGTCACAGACACTCTACGGTGTCGTACCCTTGAAATGCAAAGTTTGGTGACATCTGCATCGTTGTCTTTAAGAACGAGAACTAAACTGAATGGTAGAGGAATCTCCACAGAATCTCTGACTCACCAGGGCCGACGATATCGATTTCTTTCCCAAATAAAATATTGCTCCTGCTCAGAAAGGAGACAGTGCAGAAAGGTCTTACAAAATCATGATGAGCAATGTGTGGAGGAATGAAATAATCCTCTTCATAGATATTGATGATACAACTATTTGGAAAGCAAGTAGCAGGAAAAATACTCCATTTGACCATTCTTTTGATCATCCACTTTATCATTGGTGGTAGCAGATCTACTTGATCGTGTCTGAGGATCCCAGGCGGATTCCCCTGCTGTCATTTGTGAAGTTATAACAACAACCGCACTGAATGGTGATTCTCCCTTTTCCTCTCATCCATTTCTTCGGCTCAGAATATGTTCTTTCCATGATAAGGCCCGCTGGACCTCTATCTTTCAAATCAAAGATGCAGTCCAGAATGCTTCTTTCGTCACTCTCAGAGAAGACCCTGGTATACAGCTCCAGGTTTTCCAGTATGATGATGAATTTTCCTTGAACTTCTTCATAAAATTAAAATTGTCTTTTTTTACTTTACTTATCTTGTAGTACTCCATCATACCAGGGGTTGGTAGCTATTGCGGGTGTTCCTCCCTTTGAGCATTGACAGGAACCCAAACTGGCGCTGGTTGATCAGGAACATGAGACTCGGTGTCTAGAGGGATGTACGCCCTGGGCTCCATGTTACATACTGATTTGTCTCATGTGGGACGTATGACTCATCCATCATAAAATCTGAAGTCTGAGACCCATCAGTGCTTGAGGTATACTTTTCCAATGTACTGAAATGGTGTAAATGTAGAACATTGAAATCCAGGCATTCTAAAAATGTGCCTGTGGCTGATGTCCCAACCAGTATTTCAGTGTTGCACGTGCGGGAAACCCTTGCATAAAACATTTGAAACTGAAAGTGTATCTGACTCTGTCATGAACCTTGGTTCTTCACCCATGGTGGGTAGACTAGCAGAAGCTTCTTTCAGGTCTGGATCATAAATGTGCCCCTCAGGAATAGGAGTGAGCAAGTTGTTCATCTCTCTCTGACGTTTGCATTATTGTCGTAGAAAATCTCTCTGCTTCTTGCGGTTGGCATTCCTGTGTTGTGTCCTGCGAAGCGAAGTACTTGGCAGTCGTTCATTATTGGCGGCTATTAGGCCCCTGACTGGTGTAGCTACCATGGAGGGCAGACAGCTGGGCCCTTCCATTGGATCATGCTCTATTATCACGTTCTTGCCTTTGTGTGACACATTATCTTTAGTAGTCACCCTCAGTAGTGAAGACAATCTCTTTGCAACTGACTACATCCATGAGAGGACCTTCGTAGTCCATGTCAACCTGGTTAAAATCCATGTTGAAATCTATGGTATCGCCTTTCGGCGCCATCTCCTCATTTAGTGCGAGGCTCTAGCCATTCTTGAAAGCAAAGATCAGCCTCTGTCTCGACATTTTTCTACAAATGACAGGAAAATGTTTGTGGACCGAAACTTGCCATGAACAAGAACAAAACAAAGTATTTATTGAAGTGAATTTTAGCTTATTTTGGTGAAATGAATCATTTACTTTATGTATGAGTTTTGTTTAATTTTTGTGGAACACTATACTCAAGAGTGGAAATGAGAAAATTTGAAGTTTAAAATATTTTCTCAAAATTTTCAATATATTGAGGTTAATTACAAAATTTGGACCCGGTCATAGACATTTGGCCACATAGATAACCATAAAACAATTAAAGTTTCAAAGTTTCAAAGGAAGTAGAGGCAAGCAGTATTAGGTTGCATAATAGGTTTTCAAATATCATCCATTTATTGGTAACATAGGTTTTTTGCCCTGGAAGTCCACTAACTGCTAGGCTCCTCTTGTATATACCTTTTCAACGACAAACGATCCCTCCCAAGATGGCTCGAATTTTCCACCTATTTTGTGACATGCAAGAATAGGCCTTTTGAGCACAAGTACGAGGTCACCAACTTTGAATGTCTTTGGGTGGACCAATTTGTTGTGGGCTTGTACCATCTTCGCCTCGTAAAGCTCCAAATGTTGTTGTGCTTCTAGTCGTTTGCCATCCAGACTCTTCAATTCTGAGTTTTGCACCTTCCTTTGTTGTGAGTTGATTGACAATGACAACTCTGTGAGATGGTGTCTGGATTTCTAGTGGTAGCACAACCTCGGCTCCGTACACGAGCATATAGGGTGTACACTGAGTGGGAGTCCTGAAAGTCATCCAATCGGCCCACAAGGCTTCTAAAAGTTTGTTGTGCCAATCCCTTTTATTTTCATCCAGCATCTTTTTAAAAATCTGTACCAGTGTTTTGTTGAAAGCCTCAGCCAGACTATTTGCTCTTGGATAGTAAATCGTAGAGTATCTCCAATCTATCCCATGTCTTTTGATGAAATTGTTGATCTTTGTGCTTCTGAAAGCTGTCCCATTGTCGAAAATTATTCTTCACGGTACTCTGAAATAATAGACAATTTGGCTTTTGAAAATATGAAGGACGTGTTGTGTCATAACCTCACATAACGATACTGCCTCTACGCATTTGGAGAAGTAACTTGTAGTGGCAAATATAAACCTATGTCCATTGGAAGATGGACAGTCTATCAGACTTATTATGTCTGTGCCCCAACACTCAAATGACCATGAGGCAACAGTTGGGTGTAGCAGATTCGAAGGCTGGTGTAAGACCACCTAATGCACTTGGCAATGGTGACATTTTCTGGCTGTATCCATGTAGTCGTAGATTATTGCCATTTTCATTTTCGGCCCTGACTGGCCACACAATCCGACAAGTACCTCTTTGACAATATTTTATGCTTCAACTCTGCTCAAACACTGTAACCACATCTGGTTGACTGATCTTCTGTATATAACATTTCCTATCAGGGCGTAAGACATAGCCCTTCTTGTGATGTGGTGCGCCTCAGACTTGTCTTCTGGCAGCTTTCCAGTATCAAATATTCTATTAATGGCTTACGTCAATCTTCATTGATGTCTACAATTGTATTTATTGTTTCTTCTTTTCCAAGTTTGTGTAGAGTTTCGAAGTTGATCTGAGACAAGACTCGTTTTCCTTGCACTGTGACTTCAATGGAATCCTCCGGGCGATATACCATTTTTTTAGCAAGTTTTGCTAGAGCATTGGCATGGGCATTATCTCCCCTAGGAATCCGGTAGAAAGTCACATCGGGAATTTGCTCCAGGAGCTTCATCGTGTACTGATGATATTATGCTAATCTTGGTTTCAAAATTTTGTATTGTCCGGCGACTTGCTTGATGGTGAGTTGGGAGTCGCCATAGATGATAAAGTTTGTCATATCCATTGAGATTGCCACTTCCAAACCAGTGATTAATGCTTCATATTCTGCTTCATTTTTAGTGTACAAATCTGTGAGGTGGTATAAGAACCTCAACATACCCTTATCTGCTGTAATCAAGATCAAACCAATCCCTGCTTTACCTGGTGTAACTGTGCCTGATCCTTTGTCTTTTCTGGCTGATGAAGCACCATCAAAGTACATCTCCCAGCATTGCAAATTTAAGAATTTCATTTGTAATATTTGCTCGTCTAGTAACTCGTCATTGAGAGAGGACCCAGCTGGCAGTGGGAGTGTAGCGAGAAATTCTGCTAGTATCTGTTCCTTGATAGCACGGAGGGAAACAAAAGTTATATCAAATTGCAATAAGATCATTGACCATCTTTCTAAACATCCGGAGAATGTTGGTCGGGTCATCAGATATTGCAATGAAATAACTTTTGAAATCAGGGTAATCTTATGAGAAAGCATGTAATGTCTAAGCTTTTGAGCGGCAAAATCAATGCCAGACAATGCTTCTCAATAGATGGATACCTTATCTCCGTCGGTATTACATGATGAATCAAGTAGTAGAGTGCATTTTTGTTACCCTCATCATTGACTTGGGCTAAGAGGGCTCCGAAGAGTCATCTAAAGCCGTGGTATAAAATATCAACGATTTTTCTGGGATAGGGGCTGCCAAGACAGGAGGTGTCATTAGATATTGTTTAATGTCCTCAAAGGCCCACTAAACTTTTTTCTTCCCAAATAAATTTGGCGTTCTTTTTAATTAATGCCGAGAAAGGCTGACACCTACAAGAGATTATAAATAAAGCGTCTCAGATATGCCAACTTTCTCTAGAAGGAATGTAGTTGTTTCAAGGTTTTAGGAGGAGCATTTCCAAGATATCTTTAATTTTATCCGGGTTGATCTCGATTCCTCGATGACGGACAACGAATCCCAGAAATTTCTCAGAGGTAACGCCAAAGGTGCACTTTAAGGGGTTCATTTTAAGATCATATCATCGTAACCATTCAAACACAATCCTCAAATCGTACAAATGTTCTTTTTTTTCGTTTACTTTTGATGAACAAATCATCCACATAGCATTCTACTTGGTTGTGAATGAGGTTATAAAAAATCTTCGTCGTCGCATGCTGATATGTTGCTTCGACGTTCTTTAGGCTGAATGACATCATTGTGTAGCAGAAAATTCCAATCGGTGTTTTGAAGGTTGTAAGTGCTGCATCCTCGGGAGCCATCTTGATTTGGTTGTATCACGACGATCCGTCCATGATGGAGAAGATTTCATGTGTTGAAGCAATATCCACCATCATCTTTGGTATGGGTAGTGGAAACTTGTCTTTCGGACATGCCTTGTTTAAATCTCTGAAGTCGACACAAACACGGATCTGTCCATTTTTCTTCTTAACAAGTACAATATTAGCAAACCTAATGGGGTACTGCACTTCTTTCATAAAGTTGGCGTCTATTAATTTCTTCACCTTAGCGACGACTTGTTGTTCGATTTCAAGGCTCATTATCCTGGGAGCTTGTTTTACTGGGGTTATATTCTTGTCCACCTCGAGTTTATGGACTGCAACCTCTGCTGATAGTCCTGACATTCCATCGTAGCTCCATGAAAGGAAATCCTTGAATTCTGTTAATAGTTTGATCAATTCTGCAGATTCTTCATCGTTAAGTAGAGAACTTATAAATGTAGGTTTGGGTCATTCTTTAGTCCCAAGGTTAATCTCTTTCAATTCATCCACGGTTGATTTAATTTCCTCAAAATCTGGCTGAGCATCTTCTATTGGTTGATCAATAGATTCATCTCTATATCGAGGCAATCCTCCTTTGACTCACCAGTAACAACCATGCAATATTAAGAATCATCGACTGGTCCGACTGTACCAAATTCGAGACCCTCTTTTGAATTTGGAGTTCGACTTTTACCATTCCATAATTTTTTGAAAAGTTGAAATTTATCTTTTGTTATTTATTTTTGTAAGTGTCCCTGTTGAATTAACTTTTGAACACAAGACAAGAAGTAATGAAAAGGCAATTCCATTAATTCATTAGAATCATCATCCAAATTTACATGTTTTTCAAGCTCAGGTTCCATTAATTCATTAGAATCAACATCCAAATTTACATGTTTTTTAAGCTCAGTAGAGGTAGGCATTTCCATTAATTCATTAGAATCAACATCCAAATTTACATATTTTTCAAGCTCAGTAGAGGTAGAAGCATGGTAAAATTTGATCAGCTTTGAACCAACACAATGAACTTCCTTGACCTCTAAACTCTTGACCTTTTAAGAGAGAATCGAAGTAAGAGTCATAGCATTCACATAGTGGTTTCTCCATTCATACATTGTTTCATATTCATATTTTTCTGTATCTTCTAGGGATAACTATTACTGAGGTCTCTTCCATCCTTTCATCATCATCTCATCTTCAGAACTTTCTTCATTACCAATGTTGATAGTTGGCCTAGTCTATTAAACTATTAAATTGATCCTTCCTCGTCCATGTCCCCGGCCTCAACCTCGGGTGCATGAATTAAAAGAACTTTAACCAACTTGTTGTAAGGGAGTTGTGGAAGATCATTGAAGTCAAGTTGAATGCCCTACTTTTTATTGGTGCTATCTTAAGTGGTGTCATTGATGTCTTTTTTGGACTTGACAACGAGTTCATCAAACTCGGGTATGATTTGAGGATCGAGATCAAAGCTAGATCCAACATAATCAGTTACGTTATCACTAGAAATAGTTAAAACATAGCCAAAATCACAATCATTATATTCATAAGACCCCGGAGGGATAAAAAGATAAACATACAAAGTCAGGAGTAAGAGGATTTTCTTCTTCGAATCCGAGACAACCAATCTAGTAGAGGCAGCCCTTATCTTGGCCCCCATGCTATTTGTAGTGACGCTTCTCTTCTTCTTCTTTGTCCTTGACGATGATGAATCTTCTGGTGAAACCTTCATCTCAGGCTTGGTTTGTTGCAGACTCTGAATGGAGGCTTATTTTGATGTAGACTGGATCTTGTTCAGTATTTTCTTGGATGATCTACTCCAGACCTCATTCCATTATTCTTCGGCATTTGTAGAAGTTTGTTTTGATGCATCTTGTATTTGATTAAGGAACCTCTTGAGTTCATCCAAAGTTGAACTCCATCCATCTGTTCCAGTATACGGATCGATTGAGGACATTGGCTCGGCCAAAATCATATTTATGGAACCTTTTTCAGGTTCTTTTAAATATTCTTTTTGGATTGTTATGTTTTCCTCTTTAAGGTTCTTCTAGAGCCAATCCTTAAAGATGAAGCATTTTTCTATAGCGTGTCCGAGCAACCGGTGGTATGGGCAATAATTTGGCTCATTCTTCCTATCCACCTCTTCGGGCTTCTTTGGATCTGGTAGTTTAAATTCTGGCATCTTCATAAAACTTTTGAATATTTTAGGTATAGCTTCATCTTTGAAAGAATACACCGTCTTACGTCACACTGACTGCGACATTTTCTAATCCCCTGTTCGAGGTGATCCCTCTTTAGGCGGTCGCTAGTTTGATATATTATTCTGTTTCTGAGAGTATTGTGCCGAAGGCTGGCAATGCTCTTCTGCATAAATTTTTATCGGCTACTTTCCTTTGTTGATGGTCACCACTACTCCTGATTTCTTTTCGAACACTCTGGTCACCTTATTCTTTTCGTGTGGCTCCATGTGCTTAATCTCCTCTTGAAGACTACTAGCTTTACTAAGTAGCTTCTCAAAGGATTTGATGGTGAGTCCCTTAAGCATGAAAGCTATTGGCCCATGAATGCTCTTGAGTAGAATTTCAATCGCATGATGTTCCTGTAGCTGAGGTTCGCACTTCATGCTAAGGTTTCTCCACCTCAAAATATAGTCTACCAAAGTTTTGCTAGGCTTTTGCTTTTCCATCATGAGCTCTCCAATAGACACATGGTGTTGTGCCCGACAAATCTTTCAACAGACTTTCTCACTGCACACGCACTGCCAGCTGGGTCCTCTCTCAATGACGAGTTACCAGACGAGCAAATACTACAAATGGAATTTTTTGGTACGCAGCGCTGGGAAATGTACTTTGATGGCGCTTCATCAGCCAGGAAAGACAAGGGATCAGGTACAGTTATACCAGGAACAGTAGGGATCAGTTTGATCTTTATTCCGCCAGTTAAGGGTATGATGAGATCTCATACCACCTGACCGAGCCGTGCACCAACGATGAAGAAGAATATGAAGCTTTAATCACCAGATTGGAATCGACATTCTCAATGGATATAACAAACATTGCCATCTATGGTTACTCTCAACTTATCATCCAGCAGGTCACTGGACAATACAAAATTCTAAAAAAAAGATTAGCAGAATACCATCAGTACACAATGAAGCTCCTGGAGCAGATTCCTGAGGTGACTTTCTATCGGATTCCTCAGGGAGATAATGCTCATGCTGACGCTCTAGAAAAACTTGCTAAGGAAATGACATGTTCCCCGGAGGATTCCATCGAAGTCACGGTGCAAGAAAGATGAGTCTTGTCTCGAAACAACTCCGAAACACTACACAAGCTTAGAAAAGAAGAAGCAATAAATACAGTTGCAGACATCAATGAAGATTGGTGCAAGCCATTAATAGAATATTTGCATACTGGAAAGCTGCCAGAAGACAAGTCTGAGGTGCACCACATCACAAGAATGGCCATGTCTTACGCCATGGTGGGAAATGTTCTCCACAGAATATTGTTAGACCAAATGTGGCTACAGTGTTTGAGCAGAACCGAGGCACAAAATATTGTCAAATAAGTACATGCCGGATTGTGTGGCAATCACTAGTTAGGCCCAAAAATGAAAATGAAGATTAAAAGACTTCGGTACTATTGGCCAGCGATGATGTCCGATTGCATGGATACAACTAGAACATGTCATCAATGTCAAGTGCATGGGGTGGTCTTCCACTAGCCTCCAAATGTGCTGCACCCAACCGTTGCCCTGTGGACATTTGAGTGTTGGGGCACGGACATAATAGGTCCGATAAACCCTCCATCTTCCGAGGGAAACAAGTTTATACTTGCCGCTACAGATTACTTCTCCAAATGGGCAGAGGCAGTATCGTTACGTGAGGTTACGGCACAGCACGTCCTTCAATTTTTCAAAAGCCAAATTGTCTACTGTTACGGAGTACCGCAAAGAATAATCTCTGACAATGGGATACCTTTGAAAATTACCAAGATTAAAAAATTCGTCAGAAGATATGGGATAGATTAGAGATACTCTATAATTTACTATCTCAAAGAAAATGGCCTAGCCGAGGCCTTCAACAAAACTTTGGTACAGATTTTGAAGAAAATACTAGACTAAAATAAAAGAGATTGACGAAACAAACTATTAGGAGCCTTGTGGGCCTACCAGACGACTTTCACGACTCCCACTCAAAGTACACCCTATATGCTCGTGTATGGGGCCGAGGCCGTGCTACTGCTAGAAATCTAGACACCATCTCTCAGAATCGCCGTTGCCAACCAACTCACAACGAAAGAAAGCGTAAAACTCAGGCTTGAAGAACTGGAGACTCTCGAGGGAAAATGACTAGAAGCTCAACAACATTTGTAGCTCAATCAGACAAAGATGGTAAAAGCCCATGACAAATTGATTAGCCCAAGGACATTCAAAGTAGGCAACCTTGTACTTGTGCTCAAAAGGTCTATTTTTGCACGTCACAAAATAGGTGAAAAATTTGAGCCAACTTGGGAGGGACCATTTGTCATTTCGAAGGTCTATACAAGAGGAGCTTACCAGTTAGTGGACTTCCGGGGAGAAATACCCACGTTACCGATAAATAAATGATACCTAAAAACCTATTACACAACCTGATGCTGCTCAATGTCGCTTGCTCCTGCTTGCTTTGAAAATTTGAAACTTTGATCATTTTAGGGTTATCTATGTGGTCAAATGTCTATGATCGAGTCCAAATATTGTAATTAAGCTCGTATATAATGAAAATTTTGATAAATTTTTTTTTGAACTTCACATGTTCTCTTTTCTACTTTCGAATTTAAATTTTCTACTAAATTAAACGAAACTCACACATAAAATGAATAATCTTCTTCACCAAGAAAAACTAAAATTCACTTTAGTAAATACTTTGTTTTGTTCTTATTCATTCCAAGTTTTGGCCCACTGACGTTTTTCCTTTCGTATGCAGAAAAAAGTCAGGACAGAGGCTAATCTTTGCCTTCCAGGACGGCTGGAACCTCGCATTAAATGAAGAGATGGTGCCGATAGGAGGTGTCATAGATTTCAACGTGGATTTTAACCAGGTTGATATGGACTACGAGGGTCCTCTAATGGATGTAGTCAGCAGTAAAGAAAAGGAGGGACTGCCTTCACTATTGAGGGTGACCACTCAAGACAATGTGTCACGCAAAGGTAAAAATGTGATAGCGGAACAAGATCCGATGAAGGGGCCCAGCCGTCTGCCCTCCATGGTAGCTACTGCAGCAAGGGACCTAATAGCCGCCCGTAATGAATGATTAACGGATACTTCGCTCATCAGGACTCAGCGCGGAAATGCCAGCCGAAAGAAACAGAGAGCCTTTCTGCGACAGGAATGCAAACGCTAGAGAGACATGAACAGTTTTCTTACCCCCATTCCTAAGGGACATATTTACAACCTAGATCTGAGAGAAACCTCTACCAGTCTGCCCACTATAGATGAAGAGTCAGGATTTGTGACAGAATCAGATGTAATCTGAGTTCCAGATATCTTATGCAGGGGTTGCCCAACATGCAACGTTGAGGTACTAGTCGGAACAGCAGTCACGGGTGCATTTGTAGAATGCCCGAATTGCAACGTTCTGCATCTATAGCATTTTAGTACATTAGAGGAATACACTTCAAGCACCAACGAGTCTCAGACTTCAGACTTTGCGACAAAAGAACCATATGACCTACTGAGGGCGGATCAACACGCACCATGGAGCCCAAAATCATACATCCCACTAGACGTTGAATCTCATATTCCGGATCAACCAACACCAGTTTGGGTTCCCGTCGAGGCCTGAAAGAAGGAACGCCCCCGACAGCTGCCAACTCTTGTTATGGTAGAATACTATGAGATAAGTAGAGTAAATAAAAGAAAATTTGAGTTCTATGAAAAGGTTCAGGGAAAGTTTGTCAATATATTGGAAGGCCTGGAGCTGTACACCAAGGTTTTCTCTGAGATTGATGAAAAGAGTATTCTGGACTGCATCTTTGATTTAAGAGACAGAGCTCAAGCAGGCCTTCTCATGAAAAGGACATATTCCGAGCCAAAGAAATGGATGAGGGGAAAGGGAAGAATCACCATCCAATGTGGCTATTGCTACAATTTCACGAACGATAGGCAGGGAAATTCGCCTGGGATCCTCAGATATGACCAAGTAGATCTGTTACCACCGATGATAAAATGGATGATCAAGAGAATGGTCAAGTGAATTATTCTACCCGCTACTTGCATTCCCAACAGTTGCATCATTAACATTTATGAAGAAGGTGACTGCATTCCCCCACACATCGACCATCATGACTTTGTGAAGCCTTTCTGCACAGTCTCGTTCATGAGTAAAAGCAATATTCTATTTAGAAAAAAGATCGATATAGTCAGCCCTGGTGAATTCAGAGGAGCTATGGAGATTCCTCTTTCAGTTGGTTCAGTACTTGTCCTGAAGGGCAATGGTGCAAACATTGCTAAGCACTGCATTCCAGGAGTGTGACACCGTAGGGTTTCTGTGACTTTCCGCAGGATGGATGATAGTAAAATACCATATGGATTCCAACACGACCCAGAATTGGATGAGTTATTTCCATATGAGCTATGAGAAGGTTGTACCTTTAAGTACATGCAAATGGAACTCTTATCCTGGAGCATGACTTAGAAGCTCTACTTGATCAGGAATTCAACATACCTGGTACAGAGGGTTCACTTTCTTAATTTTATGAACATGACATGTATTTGATGTATACAGTCTATAGTGTAATCATATCATGAGATGGTTCTCAATGTATTTCGACATGGATTGCATAATGTATCTTTTGAGGCGTTAGGCTATGTCTGATTTAAAGCATCTCTTTTGGAGCAAATTAATGGAAATTTCTCTTAAGTTGTGTCTTTTTGAAAGCCGCAAACCATGCGATGGATGAAAGTCGTGAACCATCTGATGGTTCAGAATTTTAATGAACAAAGAACGAAACAATAAATCTTCAACAATAAATAAAACAAAAAGGAAAAATAATCATAAATGGGTAAATAACAAAACAAATTTCTTTTGAAAATCAACCAATTAAAATTAAAACTCTAAAAATACATTTTGAAAAATTAGATGTGATAAAAACAACAAGAAAACGAAATGAATCTGTTGAGTGGATGCTTCCGTTTTCTGAATTACCTACTCTTTGTGCGCGCAACACAACCATCGTTATCTAACATAACTCTCTTCACATCCTTGTAGAATTTTGCATTATGCACAAAACCTCACAAATCTCTACAGATCTTCTACAAAATCAGCATTTCCAAATGATACACTTATACAAATTCAACACCCCAAGCTCTCTATAAAATTTCAATGCTTACATCTTTGAATCAATATTTAAATTCCAATTCCTTTGAGATTAGTACTCAAATCCCAACTATCACATCTTTGAATTGATTCCTAAATTTGAATCCTCACATTTTTTAGTCAGTACCTAAATTTTGATTCTCACCTTTTGAGGTTGATACCTAAATTTTGACTCTCTTCTTGGAATCGATACCAAAATTTCAATTATCACATTTTTGAGTCAGTACCTAAATTCTGATTCTCACCTTTCGAGGTTGATACCTAAATTTCGACTCTCCCCAAGATTGATACCTAAATTTCAAATCTCAATTTTGAATTAGTACCTAAATTCTGATTCTCACCTTTTGAGGTTGATACTTACATTTCAATTCTCACATCTTCGAATTGATACCCACATTTCAAAACTCATTTATGAATTAGTACCTAAATTCTGATTCTCACCTTTTGAGGTTGATACTTACATTTCAAATCTCACATCTTCGAATTGATACCCACATTTCAAATCTCATTTTTGAATCACTACCTAAATTTTGATTCTCACATTTTGAGGTTGATACTTACATTTCAATTCTAACATCTTCGAATTGTTACCCATATTTCAATTCTCACATTTTTGAATCAGTACCTAAATTTTGATTCTCACATTTTAAGGTTAATACTTACATTTCAATTCTCACATCTTTGAATTGATACCCACATTTAAATTCTCACATCTTTGAATTGATACTTACATTTCAATTCTCACATCTTCAAATTTGATACCCACATTTCAATTTTCACATCTTCGAATTGATACCTACATTTCAATTCTCCTTTCCAAATCAATCCTACACTTCCGATTCATTACATTCGAGGTCGGTCCTTATATTCCGACTCTCTCTCTCTCTTTTTGGATTGATATCTGAAATTCAATTCCCACCTCGGGGTCAGCACTTACATACTGACTCCCATCCTTTAGAAATCTTTAAAAATTTCGTAACTCAATGCCCATTCTCCAATCCCCAGCGAAAGTCCTTACTTCTTGACTTAATGAAACACACACATGTTAATTCCCCAGTAGAAACAAATCACACACAACTCTACACATATTTTCGGGAATGTTGACTTAGAGGTTATATTAGTTTTTTTTAATCTCTTCAGTCAACCCCATTACACGCGATGTGCTTGCCCAGCACACCACACCTATTGGGGGTCCATTTGTTGACCTCACTTTTGGTGGAGGTTTAGTTTTTCCTCTTTAGTAGCCAAAGGTTTATTATAGGATTTTTCCTATTGACTATTCTTAGAAAACTAGAAAAGGTACCCTCACCACTAGAAATTCTAAACTCTTCTCTATTTAACTT
Organism: Phalaenopsis hybrid cultivar; assembly: GCA_002079205.1. Taxonomy (NCBI): domain Eukaryota; kingdom Viridiplantae; phylum Streptophyta; class Magnoliopsida; order Asparagales; family Orchidaceae; genus Phalaenopsis; species Phalaenopsis hybrid cultivar. Next base: position 41,272 of record JXCR01135051.1, read on the forward strand.
GAAGATCCACACATTGGTCCTAACCTCTAAGCACTTAGTAGGTGGGGTCACTCTAAGGGAAACTCAAGATGAGTCACCCTTAGGACTGCTGGACCTTAGGATTCACCCTGGGTGTTGGTCTGGAGCTAAGGCACTCACTACACTCATCTATACTCACAATCACTCACAGCCCTAAATTCAAATTTCTAGCCTAGGTCCCTTAATCTTTTGCTATACTCATGTAGTGGTCTCCTAAACCTACTAGCCCTAGGGCTATGATTTGACTAAGACCACTATGTAGAGGACTTAAAATGGGGTTTCCATTAGTCCATGGCTTATTGGTGATGGTTAATATCTCAAATTTACCAAAATACCCATATTGGCCTTTTACCCATAAAACACCCCCTCTTGGGCCCAAAATTCAAAAAATTCCAAAAATTTCCAAAAAATCCAAATAAATCTGAAATATTCCAAATTTAATTTCTCTTAACTACCATATAACTAAATTTGACCAATTTTACCATCTTTAACCAAATTCCCCAAATTTTCCTTTAAGGGCACAAATTCCCCAAATTCAACTCAAATGTCCATCAATTTGATCTCAAAATTTCAATCCTAAACTAAAATTAACTTTTGATATGACAAAATTAAACCAAATACAGGCTTAATTGGTCCATGATTTGAGCTCAATTTTGAGTTAGGTTAAAGCCCTAATTTTTACCATATCACCTACTCTCACCAAATTTAACCCATATTCTAGTCAATTGGCCTCAATTAATGTTGAAAAATCTTTATAAAACTCCTATATATCAAAATAAACTATCAATTGTCCTTGGTGAAGCCTCATTTCCATTTGATTTTGGCCTAAATCCAAAAATCCCAAATTTAGCCCCAAATTGGCTAAGTCCCCAAATTTCACCCAATTGATTGCCTTAACCTCCAAATTGACATCCAATTCATGTTGAAAACTCTTTATGAGGTCCCTATTGACCATTTAAAATAATAAATTTGGACTTATCCCAGACCTAACCCAACCTAGACCCAAGCCTAATCCAACAAGACCAAATTGATTAGGGTTCAAAATTCCCTTAAATTGACCCTTCAATTAAGCTCAAAAGCACTTCCATTCTTCACCAAAGTTATTCATTATGATCATATACAAAAAATTTAATATTTATTTAAGCCAATTGACATGGCTAACTTAGCCCAAACCCAAGTTTTGGTCATTTGCACCCACTTGGACCCATGCACTAAATGTGACCTAACCACACTAAAGTCACAAAATTAACTCCATCCCAGCCATTAGTTGGACTTAATGACCAGTCCAAACACCATGAAACCACCTAAATTAAGCCATGGACCAAAGGTCCCCCAAATTAAGGGATATTATTTGCAAAAATGCTCATGCTTAAGATATCTTTTCCAAATCAAAGCACATTTGCATTAAATTGTTGTGATGGATTTCTCTGGGTTCCCTGAGCTCCTAGCCACCTCCCCCTGGCTGGCCGGCCAACCTACTGGCTGGCTGGCAAGCCTGCTGTCCGGAAAAGCTCAAAACCGAGAGCCACCCCCATGGCACTTCACCCAAAATCGAACCTAGATGCCAACTAATCCAAATCAAATTGAAGAGCTCCTCTGCCCTCCACCTAAGCACCACTGCACCCAAACTTGTGCCTTGAGAGCCACCCCATTGCCATTTTTATTAAAACTCACCTCCACAACCATGGGAGGTGTGTTAAATTTTTCTCAAAAAGAGCCTCCCAAATCACTCACAGAGCTTCGTTGAGATCTCCACAGCCCATTCCAATCACTCCACAATCTTGATTCCCCTTGTACAACCTTAATTTTCAGCTTAAAAATTAGGGCAGAAACAGGACATCTCTCAAAACTCCACCAAACTTCAATTTCTTGTGCCCACACCTTCACAACAATAAGAGAAGATAAAGCCCCATCAAATTAACCTCTGAAATAGCCTCCACCATAGCTCTAGACCAACACTTGAAATCGAGCTTGGTCGAATTCATTCTTAGGCCTTACACCAAGACCAGGGACTCAATCCTTAGCATCCTTAGACCCCAACGAATGTGCCAAACCCCTCTGATTGAAGATTCACTTCTTCGAGCAAAGGTATAAAACCTCACATCATCTCGAGCCTATTTCAATTCTCCATTTAATTAGGCTTAATTTAATCGCTTGATTACCATATGAATATGTTCATCTCCCTTAGACGAGTCCATAGGATCAAATCCGAGGTGATTTGTTTGAGTCTAGGCTGAGATCTTAGTATTTTAGTGTGGACGGTCACGAGATCATCTTATCGGGGAAGATGACGGGGAGCCGTTTGATCGAGTGTGTATCAAATGGATGGAGGAGATCGAGCCAGACAGCGCTTCGAGACATAAACCGTAGGCCAATTCAGCAGCTACGTAGACGGCGGTGTCCAACCAGAGCGCGCCACGCGTGCCATCGAAGATGCTTAGGATCTAGTCACCATGCGCGGTTTAAATAGATAAATAGGGCTTTTTATTATTTATTTAAATACTCCTAACTTAGAAAATTCATAACTTTGTGTAGAAAAATCACAAAAATAAAATTAAAATACACTCTTGCTTAGTGAATAGAGGAAAACAATGTGGAGTAAATTTTAAGACCATTTGATGCCTATTTTATTTTTATTTAATTAAAAAACTGTTTTAAATAATTTTACTCTCCATGCATATTGACATATCACCTTGACTTGAAATTTTGGCATGTTGTAGCCTCTGTCAAGAGAAACATCCTCTGATTTTTATAAGGTCATAGGAAGTCTTTATAAAGAGATCCATATTTTTCAAGATCTTGTCTATTATTTCCTTAAAATAATCATGGAAATTAGCCTATTGATTAGAAAATTCTAAGAAAATTTTGAAAGGTCCACCACGACTAGGGAAGCTTTTGGAAATAATTTCATAGGTCGGGTCATTTAAAATACCCTGAAATTTTACAAACACTAAATCACTAAGATAAATAACTTTGGAAAATATAAACATTTAAATGATTTGATTTTTGATCTCCACTATGATTTATGATCTAGAGAACTCATCATAAACATTTCAAAATATTTTGAGTTCATTTAATAACTTAAATTGATTTTCAAAGATAAACATCATTTTTGGCACTTANATAGAGATCTTAATTTTCTAAGTTTTTATGAATTTTCTATTCAAATAATTATAAAAAAATATATGTGGCTTAAAAAATTCTACAAAAATTTATGTAAGTTCCCTATGGCCAGAGTAGTCTTAGCAAATAATTTCATAATTTTTAAGAATCAAAACATCACTGTTTTGAGCAAACTTGGATTTGCTTAAAATATTTAATTTGGAATACATAAAGATCAAAATCACCTGATTTTTGTTTTCCACTATGGCTTATGAGTCAAATAACTCACCATACCAATTTCAAGTCATTTGGAGATCATTTAATATTTTTAATTGATTTTTAAAAGTGACCATCAAATTTGAAACTTAAATGATTTTTAAAAATCAAAATATAACTCCAAAAATTATAAAATTTAGTTTTTTGAGTTCTCTGATATCANTTCTCCGTGATCAGGGATATTTTATAAAAAAAATGATATTTATAAAAAAAACTTAATGTTTAACTTATTTTAAATATTTAAATAATTAAAAATTCATAAAAAACACAAAAATAATAAAATTCATGAAAATGTTCTAAATTGCTTCCTAATTACTTAGAAATAATTAGAATATTTTTCTTGATTTTCTAAATAAACATATTGAATTTCAAAGCTTTAAAATAATCTTTAAAGGCTAAAAATGAGTTTCTCACTAAAATAAATCCAATAAATCAAAGAAAAACTAAAAAAATATAAAATTTGTTCCTATGCCCCACTGAGCTTAGGTAGATTTTTTATAAATACAAAACCTTATTTTCATCATTTAAAATGTTTAATTTTTATCAAATAGTCCAGAATTTAAAATAATTGTAATAAATCATAGAGAATTTAAAAAATTATGAAATTTGATCTAAAGGCTTATCTAGTCGATGTCTACCTTCAGTAAAAATTTCAAGAGATTAAAATTTATATTGGTCAATTTAGGAATTTTCTTTGAAAACATCCTATTTTTGCATGAAAATAATTGTATAAATTAAATTAAATTTTGAAAAAAATCATAATTTTTCCTCTGATGTCTTAATTGACCCATGAATGAGGTAGGATAAAAATTTTAAAATCATTTGAATTGAATTTGACAAATTATGAAGTGATAGAGCCTTAGGGGCAAATGTGTAATTTTGGAAATTTTATCTTAATTAACATTTAGGCTTAATTCAAGGAGGAAAATGGGCAACCTCTGATCTTAATCAGTTTATTTGGATTTTTGAAACACAAGGGGTTAATTGAAAAAATTTAGGCCTAAGTCAAGGAGGGAAATGGGTAACCTCTTATCTTAATCAATTTATTTGATGCTTCAAACACAAGGGGTTAATTGGTAGAAACCAATCTCACTTTCCACATTAAAAAGATAAGTTAATAAATTTATAAATATTTAAAAATTTGGAAGTTTATTAAAATTAAATAATCCTGGACTTAGGGGAATGAATTTTGAGGTCAATAATTAATCAATTTAATACTCCTATCTTGATTTTCAAATAAAATCTGAATCATGAATCACAACCACTTAAAGCTTAACTTTTTCAAAACTAATTAATACACTCACCTAGGTCTTAAGGGCTTAGTGGTGATTTAGGCCAAATCAAAATTGACTAAATGAAGATTAGAGAAATAAATATAACATAATCAAACATCCTTGGAACACCACTAGACCCAATTAGGATTAAAATTTGGCTAAGTGTTCCAACAATACTAACTTGCCTCTTTATGGGTCTTCACCCACATAATTCTTAAATTAAATCACAAGTGATAATTACCTTATTCTTAGGGATAAGTAAGACATCAATGTTCACTAAGTAATAAGGGTATTTATAGGATGACTTATTAAGCAACATAATAAGTTTAAAAGAACTCGTGATTTTTCACCAGACAGTGAGAGAGTAGCACAGACCTGTTTCTTTCTCTAGATCTGTTGGATGTCTTGAAGATCTACTAAACTTAATATGTTTTGATTAAAAAAATCATCCTTAATTAAAAGGACTCAACAAAATATGACATAGATTTAGGAAAACACCCAGAACTACACTTTTCCTGCTCTTCATAAATGCCTTCACATGCATTTTTAAGTTTCAAGTGGTGGAACGAAAAGACTCGCCAGGTATACTTTTACAATTTATAGTACCGTCTTTCTTGAGCCTTTTCCTTACATGCTTCCCTTTATGCTTATGTTGTTTTTTTTATACTTGTATTCACCTACATGTATGAAAACAACATAAACTTGCATGTTAAACAAAACCAAAACCAAAACTAAAATCAACCAAGACAAAATTCACCCCCACAACATTCAAAATAAAAAACAACTAAAAATTTAATCACAAACATCACACTAAACTACAACTTCAACTAAATTAAGACGTCTCTATCGGATGATCGAGAATTCCTCGGAGGAGGTAACCTATGGTTGCTACCGAGGCTTCCCACAGTTTAAATGAAATTGTGGAACTCATTAAGTTGAGTTCAGTAAGTTCATTTGGACTTAGTGAATTCAAAAGAAAATAGTGATGCTGGAATGAGGGAATTGTAGGATCCTAATCGGTGTCGCTCTAATCAACTTTAATACGCCCTCTATAAAATTTAAAGAACTTCAACCATAGGGCCACCTGATTTGATATTATAACTTGAACGCCCTTATAAAATTTAAAGAACTTCAACCATAAGGCCACCTGATTTGATATTATAACTTGACCATACCCCCATAAAATTTAAAGAACTTCAACCATAGGGCCACCTGATTTGATATTATAACTTGACACCACTATAATAACTCAAACTTGTCGCGACAAGTAGCTTGTAGCTTGCATGGTGGGTAGCACAGTCATCTTCAAACAACAAAACCTGTCTTCCTCAGTTAAACCAATCCTCCTTCCTTAGACTTAAAAAACAAAGCCATAGGACATCGAGGTTGCTTGCTTATGCAACTTAAATCCTCACCTCATCTTTAGGCCTTTGCATAGCCCTGCTATACAATATAAGGATTCCGAGGTTTTCGTTGGTCACGACCTAAATCGTCTTAGGATTCCAAGGTTTTTGTTTGTCATGACCTAAATCCTCACATCTTTCAGGTTATTTGTGTGATCGTTCACACTAATGTAAGCCCTAACTACTGAAATCGGCAGGATGAAACACCTAAGTATCTCTCCACAAATCTGAAGCCAAACATTGGGATAACTTTGGAAGTCACAGGGGTTCGCCTATGGATCCATGGCATCCCCTAGTTCTTTCTCCTTTGGACTCTACAATAAAATATTCCGATTTTGAACCAATCCCCTTTCACACCTCTACGTCCAATCTCATTGAAAACTCTTATCCTTTGAAATTCCTTGAAGATAATATTTCCTAATTTTTTTCGAGAGTCTTCTTAGATGACTTTGGTCATTTAAGATGTAATTAGATATAGGGGCTCGCCCTTATAGGAAGCATGTCTGAACCCAGCTTAATATGAACCCTATTTAATTCTTTATATTAAATAGGGGAACTTGTCGGTAAATTTAAAGGTTTTGTGAACCAGACGGATGTCATACTTTCCTTAGTTTATTTGATCAAGACTCATCCTCAAGTCTTGTGTTTATCCTTTGGGATAGATACATGAGTTGAGGTACAGTGCTATTTCATTTAAACTATGAAAAATATGGGGTCAGATTGATTTCACAACTTCAACGTCCTTTTGAAGCAGGCGACCAGATTTCGATTCCGGTGACCGACAGCTTCTTACGAGCAACTCCCCTAAAAAAAATAGCGCTGACACTCTCCAACACTTCTTAGAGAAGAATTCACTCTTAAACTCACCACAAAAATCAAAATGATAAAATCAATAACACACTAATGGTGTGGAATGTAGGTGTATGAACATGAGAATTGAAATGAGTGGAAGAAGTTTAAATGGTGTGAAGGAGGGGGGGGGGTTCTGATCAAATTTCGGCTCTAAATAGAGCCTAGGTCGATTCTCCAGTAGGTGTCTCTTTTAACGCTCTGCTAGGTTAACCATGGATTCATGAACACAATATGGTTCCATCATCTCTACATCAGTGCATCAAATACTGCAGAGATGGTCTTGAAAATTGCATCAAAGGAGACCTACAATCATTTTTAGTGCATGAAGTTGATATCCACGAAGATGTTGCCTACTTGGCTCCTCCAATGAGGACTGTCTTATCTCGTGAAGTTATCACAAAAAAAAGATGAAGATTCAGAAGAATTACAAATAGGAGGCCATTCAACTCCACTTAAGCGATCTTCCAGCACTCCCTTACAACAAGTTGGTGAAAGTTCTTTTAGTTCACGCACTCGAGGTCGAGGCCGAGGACATGAACAAGGAAGGATCAACTTAATCATTGAAGGGACTAGGCCAACTATCAATATTGGTGAGGAAGGCAGTTCTAAAGATGAGATAATGATGAAAAGACAGAAGAAAACTCAGTACGAGATATCCTTGGAAGATATATAAAAGAATGAATATGAAAAAATGTATGATCGGATAAACCACTATGTGAATGCTATGACCCTTACTTCGATTCTCCCTCAAGAACTTGAGAGTTTATAGGTCAAGGAAGTCCGTAGTGTTGGTTCAAAGCCGATCAAATTTTACCAAGCTTCTACCTCTACGGAGCTTGAAAAACATATAAATTTGGATTATGATCCTAAAGAATTAATGGAATTGTCTTTTGCTTACTTCTCGTGTGTCCAAAAGTTAATTCAACAGGGACACTTACCAAAACAAATGCCAAAAGATAAATTTCAACTTTTTGAAAAACTATGGAATGGTAAAAGTCAAACTCCAAATTCAAAAGAGGGTCTTAGATTTGGTACAGTCGGACGAGTCGATGATTATGAATTTTGCATGGTTGTTACTGGTAATTCAGAGGAGGATTCCCTCGATATAGAGGATGATCAACTGATACAAGATGCTCCCCCAAAATTTAAGGAGGAAATTAAATCTACCGTAGATGAGTTGAATGAGATTTAACTCAGGACTGAAAAACAACCCCGACCTACATTTATAATTTATCTACTTAATGACAAAGAATCTGCAGATCTGATCAAACTTTTAATGGAATTCAAAGATTATTTTGCATAGAGCTATGATGAAATGTCAGGACTGTCAGCAGAGATTGCATTTCATAAACTCAAGTTGGACAAGAATATAACCCCAATAAAACAAGTTCCCAAAAGAATGCGTCTCGAAATAGAACAACAAGTCATCGTCGAGGTGAAGAAATTAATAGATGCCAACTTCGTAAAAGAAGAGCAGAATCTCACATGGTTGGCTAACATTGTACCTGTTAAGATGAAAAATGGACAAATCCATGTTTGTGTCGACTTCAAAGATTTGAACAAGGCATGTCGAAAAGATGAATTTCCACTACCCATACCAGAGATGCTGGTGGATATCACTTCAACACATGAATTTTTCTCCTTCATGGACGGATTATCGTGATACAACCAAATCAAGATGGCTCCTGAGGATGTAGCACTTACAGCCTTCAGAACATCGATCAAAATTTTATGCTACACAGTGATGTCGTTCAGACTAAAGAACACCGGAGCAACATATCAGCACGCAATGATGAAGATTTTTTACGACCACATTCACAACCAAGTAGAATGCTACATGGATGATTTGGTCATCAAAAGTAAACAAAAGATATACCATTTGTACGATTTGATGATTATGTTTGAATGGTTACGACAATATAACCTTAAAATGAATCCCTTAAAGTGTGTCTTTGGCGTTACCTCCAGAAAATTTCTGGGATTCGTTGTCCGTCATTAGGGAATCGAGATTGACCCGGATAAAATTAAAGCTATCTTGGAAATTCCTCCTCCTAAAACTTTGAAACAACTACGTTCCTTGTAAGGGAAGTTGGCACATCTAAGACGTTTTATCTCTAAGCTCTCAGGTAGGTGTCAGCCCTTCTCGACATTAATTAAAAAGGACGCCAAATTCATTTGTGAAGAGAAATGCTAGTGGGCATTCGAGGGTGTTAAATAATATTTAATGACACCTCCAGCCTTGGAAGCCCCTATCTTAGGGAAAGTGTTGAGACTTTATACCGCAGCCTTAGATGACTCTCTTGGAGCCCTCTTAACCAAAGTCAATGATGAGGGTAAAGAAAATGCACTCTACTACTTGATTCTTTACCTAATACCGATGGAGATAAGGTATCCATGACTTGAGAAGAATTGTCTGGCGTTGATTTTCGCCACCCAAAATCTTAGACATTACATGCTTTCTCATATAATTACCCTAATCTCGAAAGTTAATCCATTGCAATATCTGATGACCCGACCAACACTCTCCGAATGTTTAGCATGATGGTCAATGATCTTATTGCAATTTGATATAAATTTTGTTCCCCTCTGTGCTATTAAGGAACAAATACTAGCAAACGTTCTCGTTGCACACCCACTGTCAGTTGGGTCCTCTCCTAACGACGAGTTACCAGATGAACAAATACTAAAAATGGAATTTTCCAGTGTACAACATTGGGAAATGTACTTCACTGGCGCTTCATCAGCCAGAAAAGACAGAATCAGGCACAGTAATACCCGGCAAAGCAGGGATCATATTGATCTTTATCACACTAGATAAGGGTATGTTGAGGTTCTCATACCACCTGACAGAGGCGTGTACCAACAATGAAACAGAATATGAAGCTTTAATCACCAGATTGGGAATGACAATCTCAATGGATATAACAAACATTGACATCTATTGCGACTCCCAACTCATCATCTAGCAAGTCGCTGGACAATACAAAATTCTGAAACCAAGGTTAGCAGAATCCATCAGTACATGATGAAGCTTCTGAAGCAGATTCCTGATGTGACTTTCTACCGGATTCTTAGGGGAGATAATGTCCATGCCGACGCTCTAGCAAAACTTGCTAAGGTAATGGCATAACCCTCAAAGGATTCCATTAAAATCACAGTGCAAGGAAGATGAGTCTTGTCTCAGATCAACTTCGAAACTCTACACAAGCTTGGAAAGGAAGAAGCAATAAATATAGTTGCAGACACAACAAAGATTGGCGCAAGCCATTAATAGAATATTTGCATATTGGAAAGCTGCTAGAAGACAAGTCTGAAGCAAATCATATCTTAAGAAGAGCTATGTCTTATGCCCTGATGGGAAACATTCTATACATAAGATCAGTCGGCCAGATGTGGCTATGGTGTTTGAGCAGAGCCGGGGCGCAGAATATTGTCAAAGACATGCCGGATTGTGTGGCGCTCACTAATCCGGACTGAAAATGAAAATGAAGATCAAAAGACTTGGGTATTATTGGCCAGCAAGGATGTCCGACTGCTTGAATACAAGCAGAAAATGTCACCAATGCCAAGTGCATGGGATGGTCTTACACCAGCCTCCGAATGTGCTACACCCAATTGTTGCCTCATGGTCATTCAAGTGTTGGGGAACGAACATAATAGGTCCGATAGACATTCCATCTTCCAAAGGACACGGGTTTATACTTGCCGCTACAGAGTACTTCTGTAAATGGGTAGAGGCAGTGCCGTTACGTGAGGTTACAACACAACACATCCTTCAACTTTTTTGAAATCCAAATTTTCTGCCATTTCGGAGTACCGTGAAGAATAATTTCTGATAACGAGACAGCTTTCACAAGCACAAAGATGAACAATTTCATCAAAAGACAAGGGATAGATTGGAGATACTCTATGATTTACTATGTCAGAGTAAATGGTTTGGCTGAAGCCTTCAACAAAATATTGGTGCAAATTTTAAAGAAAATATTGGAAGAAAACAAAAGGGATTGACACCACAAACTATTAGAAGCCTTGTGGGCCTACCGAACAACTTTCAGGAGTCCCACTCAGTGTACACCCTATATGCTCGTGTACAAGTCCGAGGCCGTGCTACCGCTAGAAATCTAGACACCATCTCTTAAAGTTGATGTTGCCTACCAACTCATAATGGGAGAAAGTGTGAAACTCAGACTTCAAGAACTAGAATGTCTTGAGGGAAAACGACTAGACGCACAACAACATTTGGAGCTTTACTAGGAAACGATGATACGAGCCCATGACAAATTGGTCCAACCAAGGACATTCAAATTTTGTGACCTCATACTTGTGCTCAAAAGGTCTATTCTCGCACGTCGCAAAAAAGGTGAAAAATTTGAGCCAACTTCGGAGGGACCATTTGTCGTTGAAAAGGTCTACATAGAAGGAGCCTACCAGTTAGTGGACTTCCAGGGCAAAAGACTAAAAACCTATTACGCAATCTGATGTCGCTTGCCTTTGTTTGCTTTGAAACTTTGAAACTTTGATTGTTTTGGGGTCATCTATGAGGCCACATGTCTATGACTGGGCCCAAATTTTGTAATTAACCTTAATATAATAAAAATTTTGAGAAAAAAATTTTAAACTTAAAATTTTCTCCTTTCCACTTTTGAGTATAATGTTCCATAAAAATTTTAAAAAAATTTATACGTAAATAAACAATTCATTCCACTAAAATACGCTAAAATTTACTTCAAAAAATGCTTTGTTTTATTGTCGTTCATGCCAAGTTTCGGTCACTGATATTTTTTCTATCGTCTGCAGAAAAATGTCAGGACAGAGGCTCATCTTTATTTTCAAGGATGGCGGGAGGCTCGCACTGAATGAGGAAATGGTGCCGCAAGGCGGTACAATAGACTTCAACATGGACTTTAACCAAATCGACATGGACTACGAAGGACCTCTCATGAATGTAGTCAGCTGCAGAGAAAAAGAGGGGTTGCCTTCACTGCTGAGGGTGACTGCCAAAGATAATGCATCACATAAAGGCAAGAACATGATAATAAAGGAGGATTCGATGGAGGGGCCCAGCTCCCTGCCATCCATGATAGCTACACCAGCTGGAGGCCTAGTAGCTGCCAATAACGAATGACTGCCAGATCCTTCTCTTCACAGGACGCAATGAAGAAATGTCAGCCACAAGAAATAGAAGGTTTTTCTACAAGAAGAACGCAGACGTCAGAGAGAAACAAATAATTTACTCCCCTCTATTCTTGACGGGCATATTTTTGATCCAATCTTGAAAGAGACTTCTTCCAGCCTACCCGCCACATATGAAGAATCAGGGTTTGTTACAGAGTCAGAGACACTTTTAGCTTTGGATGCCTTATTCACGGGTTGCCCGACATGTAATGCCGAGATACCTATTGGGAGATCAGCCAAAGGGGCATTTGTAGAGTGCCTGAATTGCCGTGTTCTATATTTACGACACTTTGGTACATTGGAAGAGTACATCTCCACCACCAATGGATCTCAGACTTCAGACTTTCTGATGGATGAGCCATAGATCCTACTGGGGATAAAGCAGCATATATCATGGGGCCTAGGGTCATACATCCCTCTAGATGTCGAATCTCATGTTCCAAACCAGCTAGTGCTTGTTTGGGCTCCTGCCAATGTTCAGATGGTGGAGCGGCTGCGATAGCTACCGACTTCTGGTATGATAGAGTACTAAAAAATAAGCAAGATGAATAAAAGAGAATTTGAATTCTATCAAGAAGTCTAAGGAAGATTCGTCAACATATTAGAAGGCCGAGAGCTGTATATCAGGGTCTTCTCCGAGAGTGACGAAAGAAGCATTCTTGACTGCATCTTTGATTTGAGAGATAGAGGTCGAGCGGGCCTTCTCTTGGAAAGAACATACTCTCAATCGTAGAAATGGATGAGAGGAAAAGGGAGAATCACCATTCAGTGTGGATGCTATTATAATTTTACAAACGTCAGACAGGGAAATCCTCCAAGGATCCTTAGACATGACCAGGTAGATCTACTACCTCCGATAATAAAGTAGATGATCAAGAGGATGGTTAGATGGAAAGTACTGCCAACTACCTGCATCCCAAACAGCTGCATCATCAACATATATGATGAGGGAGACAACATACCTCCTCAAATTGATCATCATGATTTTGTAAGACCCTTCTGCACGGTCTCATTCATAAGCAAAAGAAATATATTTTTTGGGAAAGAGATTGATATTGTAGGCCCTGGCAAGTTCAGAGGAGCCTTAGAGATTTTGTTGCCAGTTGGTTCAGTTTTAGTTCTGAAAGGAAATGGGGCAGATGTTGCCAAGCACTGCATTCCAGGAGTGTGACTCCAAAGCACCATACGAATTTCAACCAGACCCGGAGCTAGAAGAACTACTGTCATACGAGCTATGAGAGGTTGTACCTCTAAGTACATGCGAAGGGAACTCTTGTCCTAGAGAATGACTTAGATGGTCTGCTCCATTAGTAGCTTGTCAAACCTGATACAGAGGGTCAGAGGGTTCATTTTTTTTATAGTAACATGATATGCACCACACATAGTCAGCCTACAATGTGTACATGGCATGAGATGTTTTGAACGTACTTTAATATGGATTATATGTTGTACCTTTTTGAGGCGTCAGTCTTTGTTTGATATGTGATATTTTGATTGGAGCAGATTAATGGAAATTTCTCTCAGAAATGTGCCATTTGGTCAATTTCTTTTTTGTGCGATGGATGGAAGCCATGAACCACGCGTTGGCTCAGAATTTCAATGAACGAAGAACGAAACAATAAATCTTTAACAAAAATAAAATTATAACAAAAATAACCACAAATGAATAAAAAAAATTTCTTTTGAAAATCAACTAATTAAAATTTTAAAGACTTATTTTGAAATATTAAATGTGATGAAAACAAAAAAAAAAGATAAAATGAATCTGTTGAGAGGATTCTCTCGGTTTAGGAGTTTCTTACTCTTCTTGTGCACAATACAACCATCTTTATCTGCATTAGCTCTCTTCACATCCCAGCGGAATTTCACATTCTGCACAAAACCCCACAAAAACTCTGCAAATCTTCTTCAACAAAATCAAGCTTTTCACATGACACATTTCTGCAAATTCAACATTAGAAACTCTCTACACTGTTTTCATATGACTCTTAGAGTATGTACCTAAATTTCTACTCCCCATCTTTGAGATTGGTATAAGACCCTATTTAATGGAGCATGGCATCCTATTCTTAAGCATCGAGGTCGGTCCCTAAATTCTGACTCTCTTTTCAAAAATGATAACTAAAAATCAATTCTCATTTTCGAATCAGTACCTAAATTCCAATTCCTTCACATATTTTCATATTCTATTCACATATTCCCCATGAATTCACATGTGTGAATCTGCATAATTTTTGCATAAGGACACATATATTCTCTTATCACCTCTTGGGATGGATGTGAGTCCTAGTGCTTTCCTTCCTAACGTGAAACATATATTTCCTTGTACCTCTTGAGTTGGATGTGAGTCCCAACACTTTCTCCTCAATGTAGCACATATATTCTCCTGTCACCTCTTGATTTGGATGTGAGTCTCAGCGCTTTCCTCCTTAAATTAGCATATATATTCTCTTGTCACCTCTTGACATGTATCTGATGTATACAGTCTACAGTGTGTTTATATCATGAGATGATTCTCAATATATTTCGAGCTGGATTGCATAATGTACCTTTTAATGCGTTAGCCTATGTCTGATTTATAGCATCTATTTTGGGGAAAATTAATGGAAATTTCTCTTTAGCTGTGTCTTTTTGAAAGCCGCAAACCTTGCAATGGATGAAAGCCGCGAACCATCCAATGGTTCAAAATTTCAATGAACAAAGAACGAAACAATAAATCTTCAATAATAAATAAAAGAAAAAGGAAAAATAATCATAAATGGGTAAATAACAAAACAAATTTCTTTTGAAAATCAACCAATTAAAATTAAAACTCTAAAAATACATTTTGAAAAAATAGATGTGATAAAAACAACAAGAAAACGAAATGAATCTGTTGAGTGGATACTTCCATTTTCTGAATTCCCTACTCTTTGTGTGTGCAACATAACCATCGTTATCTACCATAACTCTCTTCACATCCTCGTAGAATTTTGCATTTTGCACAATACCTCACAAAGCTCTACAGATCTTCTACAAAATCAGCATTTCCAAATGATACACTTACACAAATTCAACACCCCAAGCTCTCTATAAAATTTCAATGCTTACATCTTTGAATCAATATTTAAATTCTAATTCCTTCGAGATCGGTACTCAAATCCCAACTATCACATCTTTGAATTGATACCTAAATTTGAATCCTCACATTTTTGAGTCAGTACCTAAATTCTGATTCTCACCTTTTGAGGTTGATACCTAAATTTTGACTCTCTTCTCGGAATTGATACCTAAATTTCAATTATCACATTTTCAAGTCAGTACCTATATTCTGATTCTCACCTTTCGAGCTCAATACCTAAATGTCGACTCTCCCCAAGATTGCTACCTAAATTTCAAATCTCATTTTTGAGTTAGTATCTAAATTCTTATTCTCACCTTTTGAGGTTGATACTTACATTTCAATTCTCACATCTTTGAATTGATACCCACATTTCAAATCTCATTTATGAATCAGTACCTAAATTCTGATTATCACCTTTTGAGGTTGATACTTACATTTTAAATCTCACATCTTCGAATTGATACCCACATTTCAAATCTCATTTTTAAATCAGTACCTAAATTTTGATTCTCACCTTTTGAGGTTGATACCTACATTTCAATTCTCACATCTTCGAATTGATACCCAAATTTCAATTCTCACATTTTTGAATCAGTACCTAACTTCTGATTCTCACATTTTGAGGTTAATACTTACATTTCAATTCTCACATCTTTGAATTGATACCCGAACCTTCAACAGGTAAGTCTTTTCTTTATGTATTAATTGTTTTCATTCACCCTGTATTTTCAGTATTTCATTCTTAATCTCTTAAAAAATATAAGTTTTTGGGGGGAAGAAAAATTCTGTTTTAAAGAGAGAAACTTCATTTTATTTGTCCTCAGTTAGCTATATTTTATTTTATTTTTTTAACATGACCTTTGGTAGTAGAGCCTAACTTTAGATAACTATATTTTTGTTTCTAAATATACAATGAGCTTAAGTAAATATTTTCAATGATAAAAGTTAATTCTAGAGATTAAGGTATTTGGTATGAAAGAAAAAGACTATGGTATTTCCATTTTAAGTAAAAGAATTTGTATTTTTGAAGTATTGAGAATCTTAGAGTTTCATGTAAAAAAAAAGATTGAAACTTTATAATAAGCCTTCAAAGCTAATATAAATTTATAAATTGAAGGAATGTGAAAAGTAGTTAACTTTAATAAGAGGATTGTGAAGTTCAAAATTTTTAAAAGCTATCCAGATATAGTAATCCTTACATTTAAAAAAAGAGAGAAAAAGAATAGAAAAGAAAATCATGTAAGGAGAAGATGAAGGAGATGTCTAATAAAAAATTGGCTTCACTTGAATCAACTTAAGGAATAAGTCTTAACTACATTCTCTAAACTTGTATTTAAGTATTAACATATTTAATAGTAAAGTTTTCATGAAGCTCATTTTCATATGGATCCTCTGAATGACTTTAATATGAAAATTTTCAAATTTCCTTTAAAAGAATAGAAAATCTGAGATATTAGACTTGAATAATATATATTCTTATACCTTTAGTATTAATTTGAGTTATTTTAATTTTGTCTTAAGTTATGCAATGATATTTAGTAGACAAAAATATGGATATATAACATTTAAACTCCTTACCATAAGTCATATTTTTTTGTAGTAAAAGAGTTACTTGAAAACAAGTAACAATTAAGTTTGGAGAATTTGATGCACCAAAAATATATACATTTTTAGACCTATATTTTATAATATTTTTTGGTGATATTGTGGTTTAAAGGAAGGTATTTTTCATGTTTTCTTACAGGTTGATGATTTTTAGCACTTGGAGCAAAAAAGAATGAAAAAGAATGGAATTTGGAGTCAAAATAGTGTTTTGGAGAAAATACTCAGCATCGATGCTTTGGTGCCATTTGATAGAGAGCACAAATTTAATTTGGGCCACGGGTGTCAAAGGCGCCATCGTGGGCACCGACAGGGCTGAAGTCGGTACAGGGAAAAAATCTAGAAGATTCGATGAATTTGGGCACTTTTTCAAGAGTTATTTGATACCTCTTGAAAAACTGTAATTACGCTCTATTTAAAGCGAAAATTGATCAGAAAAAAGAGGTTTGCTAGTGTGTCATTGAGTTTCCTTTAGTGTTCTATTGTGTGTATTGTGTAGTGTGCTGAGTCTAAGTGTGATTTCTCCTACGAGTTGTTGGAGAGGGAGAGAAGTGAGAGATTTCTTCTTCCTTACATCTTTGAAGAGAGAATCAAGAGTCCTGTAAAGAGAGAAAGATTCTTAGAGGAGTTACAAGTGATTTGCTATGAAAGGTTTAAGGCTCAGTGGTATTTTCTTATTATTATTGTATAAACTTTCTTTTATTTATGAAATTCATATTATATCGTATCTTTCTCATGAGGTCTGATTAGTTTTCTTTTTCCTTCTCTCTATTTAGAGATATGGTGAAATGAAGAGATAATTTGGTTGTGCCACATTTAAAAAATAAAATAAATTGTGATGATTTGCTTACTCTGTCTTAATTTACTTTTCGATTCAACTAATTGAAATGTTAACATCTATTATGAAACATATTATCCGGGAAATTAAGCATGAGTTTTACAACAAAGTGAGAATCACATTCGATTCCATAAAAGAGTGTTTCATTCATGGAATTTGGTTCAAATAAATAGGGAAATATATATTACTGGGTGAAGAATTGGATATTCTAGGGTGACAAACTAAAATCCCCAATTTGGTCTTAGTGTTTAAAAACTAAAGCGAGAGTTAGCCTTCATGGAAGGGAAGTGGGAGCTCTGGAGTGAGAGCCAGTATCCTCCAAGCCTAACCACAAATTTAAAGACTAAACCTAAGATTAGCCAACAATTCTAATCAACACTTGACTGAGGGTATAGAATTAAAATTGCTCCAATTTAGCACAAGCCAAATTAAAACCATTTATCTTTGTCATTTAACCAAAAACTCATTAAAGTGGGAAAGATGCTTTCTGATATTTGATAACTTCATCACAAAAATATAGTTTAGTGATTATTTCTTAGCTTTACTTTACAATTTTACTTGTAGTTGATAATTTAGTTCTATCAGCATCCTAAACATTTGAAATTTAGTGCTGTAGATTTTCTTTATCATTGTGAATTTCCTCATTTAAATTTATATTACAAATTTACACCTTCCTCGTGGGATCGATATTGGGGCGTAATCAGAAAGTCTTGTATTAATTTAACAATATGTATGCTTACGTAGAATGCTAACAAAAATTGCTTCAATTTCTTATTCATAAACAATGAATAAATTTTTTGGTGTCTCTGCAAAGCAGGGTCAACTTTATTAATTTTACATATCTATAATTTTAGGATCATGAGGGGAGTTAAGTTTGCTTAGAGAGTGATTCAACGTTAGTCCTGACCTCAGTATTTGTCTTGAAATGTACGTTTGGGATAGACAAAATATTTTCCTAGATGAAAACAATAGTAGGGATTACATGAGGAGGGTTTGCTACAGCCATAATATTAGGAAGACCATTTTCAAGCAAGGTAATAATGGATGTATTTTCATTCAGCTGAGAATAGGAAGATTGCATAGCCGCATTTGTTATAGAAACTTGTGGAGCATTAAGCATGGGGGCTTCAATAGGGGTAGTGTGTGGGATAGATTGTTGCTGACATGTATTCTCTTATAATAGGGGATTCAATTTAAAGCATTGTGAAGCATGATGATGAAACATCGAAGAGTGAGAACAATAAGGAAAATGATATTCTATTTCAACTGGTTGCCAATAACCCCTATGTTGGGAGCCAATCCATATTTCATTACAAAATGGTTGTGTGATATCTCTTTCAACTACGATACGTGCTTCCGAAGTTGTGTGAGAGCAAAAGTACCACTATCCATCTTCAGAGGTTTACCATAAGCACCAACTAATGAAAATAAGATTTCATGATTAAATAAGTGTAATTTGAGCCCAACAAAATGTATCCAAACTGGTATGATAGGCAATTCGTTCTTAAGATCAAAGTACACAGACTATTTAAGAAATTTCATCACCCAATTTTCAACTCTCAAAAATCTTTTAGCAAAGGGCCTAGCATAATCCTCATCATTGGCTAGTTGGATTAGCAAATGCCAACCATCCAAGATCCCAACACTCCACCATCCTTTTAATTTCAAACCTTCAAACATGATACACAAAAAATATAAGCATTTTTAGACCCATATTTTATACTCATTTTTTGTGATATTACACTTTAATGGAAGGTATTTTTTATTTTTTATTGTAGGTTGTTGATTTTAGGACTTGGAGCAAAAATGAAGCAAAAAGGATGAAATTTGGATTCAAAATAGAGATTTTGATAATTTGTTCAGCGTTGATGATGTCGTTTGATAGAGACTCAGATTTAATTAAATGATCTCTGGTGTCGGTGGTGCCTGTGTCGGTGCAAGCCCTGTTTCTAGAAGATTCAAAGAATTTTTTTTCTTTTTAAAGAGTTTTTGGATGCACCTATTGGAGAACTAACCTTATGCTCTATTTAGAGCAGAAATTGATTAGAAAAGAGCCTTCCTTTGCCTCCTTTACCCATCTCAGACGCCCTTTGCCCCTCTCATCCATCTATCGCCCCTTTTCACTCTCTTCGCACCCCTTCTTGCCACTTTACATCATTCCACGCCATTTCACACCATTAGTTATTTATTTTGAGTTTTTGTGGTGAGTTTAAGTGTGAATTGCTCTCTAAGAAGTGTTAGAGAGGGATAGAAGTGAGAGATTTCTTCTTCCTACATTTCCTAAGAGAGGCTACAAAGGATTTGCTTTGATAAAGAGTTTTAGATAAGTGTTTTTTGTTTATTATTTTTGTAAGAATTTTCTTTTATATATAAAATTTATGTTTTGTTGTATCTTTCTCATGATGTTTGAATAGTTTCCTTTATCTTTCTCCCTACTCTGAGATATGGTGAAATGAAGAGATAATTTGGATGTGCCAATATTTAAATTTAAAATAAATTGTGAAGGTTTTTCAACTCCGCTCTTAATTTACTTTTTGATCTGACCAATTGAATTGTTAAAATGTGTTGTGAAACCTATGATCCAGGAAATGAAGTATGAGTTCTAAAACAGAGTGAGAATCACATTTAAATCTATGAAGGAGTATATCGTTCATGGAATTAAGTGCAAATAAATAGGGAAACATACAATGTTGGGTGGAGAGTTGGAGATTTCTTGGGTGACAGACTAAAAATCTCCAATTCAATCTTAGTGTTTAAGAACTAAAGCAAAAGTTAGCCTTTAGGGGAAGGGAAGTGGGAGCTATGGAGTGGGCTAGTATCCTCCTCGCCTAGCCATGGATTTAGGGATTAAAGCTAAGATTACCCGATGATTTTCTATAACACTAAATCAAGGAAGAGAATTAAAATTTCTCTTATTTGGCATAATACAAATTTAAACCATTTATCTCATCTCATTTAACCAAAAAACTCATTGTACTGGTAAAGATGTTTTTTCATATTAAAAAATTTCATCACATAAACATAGTTAATAGTTACTGTTTTAACACTGCATTTAAATTCTGCTAGTAGTTAATTATTTAGCTTTGATAGTATCCTAAACATTCAAAATTAGTGATAATAATTTTGTTTTTATTTTATTAGTTAATTTATCATTTCAAATTTAAACCTTCCTAATGGGATCGATATTTGGGACTTAAATAGAAAGTCTTATATTACTTGTTATGATACATATACTTGCGTAGAATATCAACATTAACTGTTTAACGTTATTATTCATAAAATATCACATTAAGATTTTTAGCACCGTTGTAAAGCGGAGTCAACTTTATAAATTTTACACAACTATATTTTTGTTGGTTAACTTTTTGGTGCCGTTGCAAAGCGAGATCAACTTTATAACTTTCACACAACTATATTTCTATTGGTCAAATTTTTGGTGCATTGCTAGGGAAGGTAACGATAAATTAAATATATTTAGTCAATTATGAAATTTAGAGATAAAAATATAAAATATAGAAAATATCAAAAAATATATAAAATCAAAAGTCCAAAAAAATATATAAATATATATTTAAGTGTATTTTTAAGAAATTTTTATTTCCTTATTATATATTTTTATGTGAAATATTGGATCTAAAGTTTAGTACCTTACGATTCAGAATTATAATGTACTATTAGAAAAATTAAAAAATAACAAAAAGAAATTAAAAATTTGAACGAAATGGTGAATAACATAGATAATCAAATAAATGAAAATCAACAAAAATCTTTAAAAGATTATGCTAATCCGATAATAGATTAATTTTACTTAACTATTCAATATTCTAATTTTGCTACAATTCATTTGAGCTTAAACCTGTTATTATCCATATAGTACAAAATAATCAGTTTGGAGGAACACCTACTAAAGATCCTAACTTACATCTTGCTATTTTTTTTTTGAAAATTATGCTACTTTTAAATATGATGGAGTGTCTAATGATGTTGTTAGGATCAGACTTTTTCCTTTTTCAGTAAAGGATAAAGTTAAAGATTGGTTAAATTCATTAGCATCTGGATCTATCAGAGCTTGGGTAAAACTATCACAAAAATTCTTGGCTAAATACTTTCCACCCTCGAAAATCGCTAAGCATAGAAATGATATTATGTCTTCTTGTTAGTTTGAAGGGGAATTGATATATGAAGACTGGGAATGATTTAAGGATCTCCTTAGAAAATGTCCACACCATGCTTTACCAAATTGATTAATAATTCAAACTTTTAACAATGGATTGGTGGGATCACTTAGATCTATTATAGATGTCGTTATATGTGGATCATTAATGTCAAAACCTTTTGATGAAGCATACTCTTTAATAGAAGAAATGACTAATAAACATTTTTCAATGGCCCTTTGAACGGGTAAATCCTAAGAGAGTAGCTAGTATTCATGAATCTGATACAATGTATACTTTAACATCTCAAATTGCTACTATATCAAAAAAGATTGATCAAACTAGAGTGAACTATTCTCAAATACCACCAATATTAGAGGAAAATTCACTAGGGCAGATAGTTGATACTTAATCATCTTATGAAACTTTAAATGCTATAAAGAATCGAAATAACAATCTTTATTCTAACCATTACAATCCTGGATGGAAAAATCACCCTAATTTTAGTTGGAATAATTGTAACAATTCAATGAATCCTTCATGAAACTTAAACAATCAAGAAAATCCTAATTATTGACCTATTATCCTTCTGGATTTAACTCTGACCCTAACCCACATGTTAAGGAAAAGAAGTTGACGATGGAAGATGTAATGTTGAATAAGGGAGATCAAATACAAAATCAATAGGTTGCTATTAGAAATATTAAAAATAAATTATTACATATTGCTACTGCACTTAGTAACAGACCTTCAGGAATTCTTTCGAGTACTGTGGAAGTTAATCTAAAAGATCAAAATAAGGAGCAAATTAAAGCTATTCAATTACTAAGTGGAAAAGAAATTGAAAAAAGAATCCAAATAGAAACTGAATTTGATGAGGAGATGGAAGAGATTGAAAGTGACCATAATGAAAATGAACAAGTAAAAGTTCCTTTAGAAAAACCACTACCTCCGTTTCCTCAACTATTGAAGCAAAAGAATAAAGACAAACAATTAACAGAATTTTTAGAAATTCTTCAAAATTAACGATAAACATTCCTTTCATTGAGGTTTTGGAACAAATGCCAAGTTATGTAAAATTTATAAAAGATATACTAACAAAAAATGGAAGTTTGTACATCATGAGACTGTTACACTTAGTGAAGAGTGTAGCGCTATTATTCAGAAGAAGTTTCCAAAAAAATGAAAATATACTGGTAGTTTTACTATACCTTATTCAATTGGTGAAATGTTTTATGAAAAAGCCTTATGTGATTTAGGAGTGAGTATCAATCTTATGCCTCTATCAATTCTTAAGCGTTTGGATTTAGGAGAGATTTCCCCTACTACTGTAACACTTCAGTTAGCTGATCGATCAATAACCTATCCTAAAAGAGTTATAGAAGATGTATTAGTAAAAGTGGATAAATTTATTTTCCCTATAGTAAAGGAGTTATAGAGGATGTATTAGTAAAAGTGGATAAATTTATTTTTCCTGTAGACTTTATAGTATTAGATATGGAGGAATTATTATATTGGGGAGACTATTTCCTATGACGGGGATAGCTGTGATAGATGTACAAAAAGGATAATTAATAATGAGAGTTAATGTTCAAGAAGTAACATTTAATATTGCAAAAGCTATGAAATATCCTGTAATAGAAAAAGAAAATGAATGTTTTAGGATGGAAGTTAGTGATTATCTATGATATAAGCAATTTATGAAAGTATTTGAAGAAAAATTAAGGCAAGAAGAATTTAGTGAGAATGAGGACAAAATAAAAGAAGAAAATTTAGATTATATTCAGGACAAATTTGAAACTTTAGATTTGTTGAAAAATGATAATAAAAATCTTATCCCTTGAAGTATTAAACCACATGAACTTAAAGTATTACCTGCTGTCGGCACTATTTTTGGTGTGGGGTTTGCCCGTAAGAAGTTGTCGGTCATCGGAATTGAAATCCCGTTGCCCGCTTCGGAAGGACATTAAAAAAAATTTTAGTTTTGAAAAAGATGAAGTCAAACTAACTCCATAATTTTCATAGTTTAAATGAAAGTGCACTTTACCTCAAATCATGTATCTATCCCGAAGGATGAACACAAGAATTGAGGGTGAGGCTCGATCAAATAAACTAGAGAAAGTTATGACATCCGTTTGATCT